>ONZH01017429.1:0-45986 GCA_900303285.1 Rhinella marina | reverse complement strand
CATAACCACTGCTCCCAATATCTTCTAACAGCTAGTTCATAATGGCTAGATGTCAGACAGTTCATCAAAATGTTCAAAAAACTAAAGAAACCAGTTCAGCTCATCATTATTAACAGCAACATCCGGAATCCTGTCTTGACAGCAGTAACAAAAAGTTAAAAAAAAAAGATGATCCAGCAACTAGAGATAGCGAGCGATCACTTAAATATTTCCGATGCTCGGGTGCTCGTTTCGAATAACGAACCCCATTGAAGTCAATGGGAGACTAGAGCATTTTTGCAGGGGACCAAAGCTCTGCACAGGGAAGGTTGCCTGAAAACTGGAAACCTCAGAAAATGATGGAAACACCACGGAAATGGACAGGAAACAGCAGGGCAGCATGCATGGATGCCTCTGAGGATGCCAATCGTCATTACACCAAATTCTGGGCAACAGCGTGTGACCCTCAAGTCAATTGTGCTGACCCAGACCAAGATGGGCAAGGCACATGCGCTGGCACATTTAGGAAAGCACCCAACTAAGGTGCAACGAAGGTCCATCACCACTATGGGTGACACCACTGCCATGCTGGCACTGCTGTCTATCCGCCGCCCAGGACGCGCATAAGCGTCTCCCTCTCGCACCCACCAGGAGTACACGCGTACAAAAGTTCTCCCAGCACAGTGCAGCTCTCCCCATCCCAGACGGGCAAACATGCACCCCACATCCACCCTGTCCACAGCAGACACAAAGACCTCCAGCACAGTGCCCAGCTTTCCTAATTCCAGATGGGCTAAGAACGCACACTGCACCCACCCATTAGTTTCCACACGTGCCCTCAAGACAATGTTTGTGGCAGGGCCGGGTAGAACCCTCTTGAAGTTGTGGGGGGAGAGGCCTCCGGTGACCCTCAAGACAATTTTGGGCAACATTGTAGTGGCGAGCCTCCAAAAAATCATGGGTGAGAGCCTGGAGGTGACCCTCAGAAACAATTGGTTTGAAAAAGCATGGTGGTGCACCCCTGAATGACAGTCTGTGACAGATTGCAGGTGAACCCTCTAAAATTGTAGTCTGGCACACCTTAGTGGTGAACCCCTAAATTACATAGTTTGACTGAGATTGCAGTTTACAGCATGGGGGTGAACCCCAGAGTGGCTTGGTTAGACTAAGATAGCAGCTGAACCACCCCAAAATTTGCCTGACACAGCATAGCGGTGACAACAGAGTGACCAAGTTAGATGAGATAGCAGGTGGAGCCACCCAAAAATTTAGCCTGACACAGCATGGCGGTGACACCACCAAGTGACCAAGTTATATGAGGTAGCAGCTGAGACACCCAAACATTTAGGCCTGACACAGCATGGCGGTTGACACCCACCAAGTGACCAAGTTAGATGAGGTAGCAGGTGAGCCACCCAAAAATCTAGTCTGACACAGCATGGCGGTGACACCACAAGTGACCAAGTTAGATGAGGGTAGCAGGTGAGCCACCCAAAAATTTAGCCTGACACATCATGGCCGGTGACATCACCAAGTGACCAAGTTAGATGAGGTAGCAGGTGAGCCACCCAAAAATTTTAGCCTGACACAGCATGGCGGTGACACCACCAAGTGACCAAGTTAGATGAAGGTAGCAGGTGAGCCACCCAAACATTTAGCCTGACACAGCATGGCGGTGACACCACCAAGTGACCAAGTTAGACTGAGGTAGCAGGTGAACCACATAAAAATTTACCCTGACACAGCATGGCGGTGAACCCAGAGTGACCAAGTTAGACTGAGGTAGCAGGTGAACCACATAAAAATTTAACCTGACACAGCATGGCGGTGACAACAGAGTGACCAAGTTACACTGAGGTAGCAGGTGAACCAAATAAAAATTTAGCCTGACACAGCATGGCGGTGACAACAGAGTGACCAAGTTAGACTGAGGAAGCAGGTGAACCACCCAAAAATTTAGCCTGACACAGCATGGCGGTGACACCACTTATGCCTTGGTAAGACTGAGATTGCAGTAAAATGGCTGTAGGAGAGCCTCCCAAAAAATTGTTTTGGAATGTCTGAAGTTGACTCTCCAAAAAATTGTTTTTGAGTGTCTGTATTTGACCCTCCAAAAAATGATTTTGGAGTGTCTGTAGTTGACCCTCCTAAAAATTGTTTTTGAGTGTCTGTAGTTGACCCTCCTAAAAAATAGTTTTTGGGTGTCTGTAGTTGACCCTGTAGTTGTAGTGGCCCTCCGTAAACATTGTTTGAAAAGAGAGCCAGTTGGCCCTCTGAAAAATTGCCTGTTGGCTCAGCGTTTGTGTAAGAAGAGAAGGAGGAGGAGGAGAGGAGAGGATACACGAAGAATCTTCATGTTGAGCTGCTTTGCCCCAGTGAAGATTTGAATTCCGGTGAAATCCAGGCTTTATTCATTTTAATAAGCGTCAGCGCTGTCAGTTTACAGGCGTGTACGCTTATCAGTGATGATGCCACCAGCTGCACTGAAGACCCGCTCTGACAACATGCTAGCGGCAGGGCAGGCCAGCACCTCCAAGGCGTACAGCGCCAGTTCGGGCCACGTGTCCAGCTTTGCAACCCAGTAGTTGTATGGAGCAGAGTGATCACGCAGGACATTGGTATGGTCAGCTAGGTACTCCCTCACCATCTTTCTGAACAGCTCCCTCCTACTCTGCCATAAAAACTGGCAAAGGCCTTGGAGAGAGTTCCCCTGCCACTGCTTGACAAGCTGCCTTCTCCCCTCCTCTCCCCCGCTAGTTGGCCCACAGAACTACGTCCTCTGCCGCTAGCGGTGTCAGATGGGAAGGATAGTTTCAGCTTGTGCACCAGGGCCTGTTGATATTGATTCACTCTCATACTCCTTTCCTCTACAGGAATGAGAGTGGAAAAGTTCTGCTTGTACCGGGGGTCCAGGAGGGTGAACACCCAGTAATCGGTGTTGGCAAAAATGTTTCTAACGCGAGGGTCATGGGAAAGGCAGCCTAACATGAAGTCAGCCATGTGCGCCAGAGTCCCAACACGCAAGAATTCCCTCTCCTCAATAGGCTGACTCTCCATTTCCTCCTCCTCCAACTCCTCCTCTTCAGCCCATACACGCTCAACAGATAAGAAGGAATGAGCATTGGTACCCTCTTCAGTCTTGCCAACAGTCTCCTCCTCTTCCTCCTCTTCCTCCTCATCCTCCTCCTCCTCCTCCAATACGCGCTGAGAAACAGACCTGAGGGTGGTCTGGCTATCAAGCGACGTATCTTCTTCCCCCATCTCCTGTGACAAGCGCAAAGTCTCTGACTTCATGCTGAGCAGTGACTTTTTCAGCAGACAAAGCAGCGGGATGGTGATGCTGATAATGGCGGCATCGCCACTGACCATCTGTGTTGACTCCTCAAAGTTACTTAACACCTGACAGATATCAGACATCCACGTCCACTCCTCATAATTATTCTAATTATTTACCACAATGAAATAACAATATATGCGATAAAATACAAAAAATGTTATTATAAGTATATTAAAAGGTACAAACAAACATTAAATACGTAGTTAGCGATGGAAAGGTCCTCAGCGGATACACAAGAAGAAAGACGCAGGGCAAACAGGGTGGCAATATTCAAGTCATGATGGTACAAAAGGTCATAGTAGTCAAAAGAGCATATCCACAACAATTAAAGTACATATTAAAGTGCCAGTGCCCTCAAAGATACCTCTGTACCATACATATGACATTAAGTTCATGTGAAAAATAGTAAGTTACCAACCCCAGGCCCTCCACTCTCGACGCGCGTTTCGCTCACTGCTTCATCAGGAGATGTCACACAATGATAAACACAGATATATATACCCCAAATATCCACTCACATGTCCTACACCTGGTAATGGGCGTTCCCATTCAATCCTCGGGCCTTCACAACCGGATATGATGTCATATGTTTTCTTTCTCCACAAATATGCTAAAAGTGTATCAATAGCTCCTTCTCAACCAATCGCCCCTCTAAGTGTGGCCATAAATATGCCATCCATACAGCCTCTTACTCACTGTGTGCCCCAATACGCTGGGAAGAGCCACGCGCTCCACCCTGGAACGCACGCCACAAGCGGAAGCACGGGCCGCACCGGAAGTGCGTCATCCATATCCAGTGCCCGGAAATGGCGTGCGCTCCACACCGGAACGCACACTCAAACCCGTTGCATACATTACAGATACCTCATTCCAATACCCGGAAATCATATGCATTCCACCCTGGAACGCAATCCAAATATGGCCTCGCAGAGTCACATAATCAATGGACAACACTAAAAAAATACATCAGAACAACAAATAACCCCATAACATGCAAATAAATAAGGCCTGTAAGTTCTCTCAGATGCCTATTCATGTGCATACTCTCAGCATTATTTAACCCTTACACTCCCAGCGCCGTACATGTACGGCGCTGGGGCGATGCGGGCACATGGCGCCTGCTCGCAAGTGCGGCGGGCGTCATGGCCGGCAAGTCTCTGCTGTTTCTAACAGCAGAGACTTGCCTCTACTTACTGCCATCGGCGACGTCTTCCTGGGCGTCTAGATGCCGTGATCACACGTGATCACGGCATCTAGTTTCGTCTGAACCCGGAAGCGTTCGCTTCCGGGTGGTGTACAGACACCCCGTGTGGCCAATCGGGGTGTCTGTACACCGTATGAAAACTGTAATCCTCGCTGGTGAGGATTACAGTTTTCAAAGTGCAATTCTTATTCTGGCCACTAGATGGCAGGCCAGGATAAGAAATGAGCAATTCTTGGATTTCTGAGTCTAGAAAATCCCTGATTGCTCATAAAGAAAAAAAAAAAAGCCACAATATATAAGCCCATATTTGAGCTTTCAAATAGTAAAAAAAAATTTTTTTTAAAATGTTAAAAAATATATAAAAAATAAAAAAGATATAAAAGTTCAAATCACCCCCCTTTCCGTATAATTAAAAAATAAATACCTAAATAACAATAAATATAGACATCATGGGTATCACCGTGACCGAAAACGCCCATACTTTTAAAATATAGAAAAAAAATTCCAATACGGCGAATTGTGTGGCGGAAAAAAGCGTCCAAATGGCGATTTGCTGTTTTTTGTCGCTTTTTTTTCTTAAAAAAAATTAAATAAAAAGTGATCAAAAAGTCATACACACCCCAGAATGGTATCAATAAAAACGTCAGATCGTCCCGCAAAAAAATGAGCCCCCATACAGCTCTGTACACATAAATACCAAAAAGTTATAGGGGTCAAGATGTGACAAGATAAAAAAAAAAAAAGGGCAACTTTCTAATTATTTTATCACTATGAAAACGCAGGAAAAACTATACATATTAGGTATTGCCAGATTCGTACTGACCAGTAGAATGAAAGTAATGGATCATTTTTAATGCACATCGAACGCTGTAAATAAGAAACCCGTAGAACTGTAGCGGAATAGCCTTTTCTTTGCAATTTCACCCGGTTTGGATTTTTTTTCCCGCTTTCCACTACACTATATGCAATATTAAATGGTGGCGTTGGAAAGTACAACTTGTGCCGCAAAAAACAAGCCCTCATACAGCTATATGAACAGAAAAATAAAAGAGTTATGGCTGTTTGAAGGCAGGGAGCGCAAAACGAAAATGCATGACCGAAAAAACCTCCGGGAGTGAAAGGGTTAATAACCAATTATAAATAAATATCTAATATATTATGAATGCACCCATATTAATACACATCATAAGAAATATTATTAATCCATGACCCCCAACCTAGGGGAATTAAAACCTGTATGATAATAATACCCATGATTGATAAACAATTATAAGTGAATACACAAAACTATAATACATAAAAAAACACCTATTATATTAGCTCCATGATTATATTCAATTCATACCCTATAACCTAAAATAATTGTGCAATAATAATTATAATAAAAAATATCCAATGCAAATACAAATATTAGAACAAAGGTGAAACACCAGCAGTGACACACAGTGAAGTGCTCCAAGTGACACACGTGATACAGCTAAATAATAAATACAAAAGTACTAAATATAGGTTGGTTAAGTATAAAACACCTGTCACATGCACATGATAACTAAATTCATTCCATTTAAAAAGGCCTACATAAAACAAACAAAACACTCAGAATTGGGGTCTGACCCAAAAATATATACTGTCACACCCATTGGGCCCCAGAGACATCCTATCAAGAACATCTTATAGTATCACCCGTCCAATAGTCAGATCCCTCATTGAGTAGTACTTCATATTATTATTCCATATCATTGTCCATAAATCACGCCACTTCTTATCCATTTCAGACGTAATGCCCATGTATTATACCAGTTCAGAGCGAAGTACCATCATGTTAAATATTTTTGTTTTTATTATTTTCATGTTTTCACGTCCAAGGATATTGGTAATCACACCCTTACATCCCACATCTCGAATAGAGCACCTGTTCTACTCCTAAAAGAGCCAACAGGTACAATATATCCCATTACTAATACATTCCATTCATAATGCATCCAATATGGAAGAAGAAGTTGGTTCCTGGCCACCATTCGAATCCAGGTCCCATGTATCAGCCAGAATTCACCCATTACAAATACCACATTATAAGATAAAGGGAAAAAAGAGAGAAAAAACACATACCATTAGAAGAACATACATCCAAAATTATAGGAAACCCTAGATAATCAAACACCAGGCCCCACCTTAGGACATACGGGAGCAGCAGGGGCACAATATCAGCGCCTAAAACACAATCAACCATTACATAAAATACAATTAAATTACAATAAATTATAAACAATGAAATAAAAAAAACAAAAAAGTACCTACCTTATACCCTCAGCCAAACCAGAGCAGAAGACAGTCACACGCAGTCCAAGCAAAATACCTACAAAAAAGGAACAAAACTCAAATTTTCATTTAGTCCATTGGGAGTCATTGTATTCAAGGTTACAATCCATCTAGTTTCCTTTTGGGCTAGAAACTTCTTCCATTTGCCTCCTCTGATATTCCAGATGGCTCTATTGATTCCCTTGACTTTCAGCATAGTACCATCACAATCGTGATATAGTTTGAAATGACGGGGATTGTTTTTAAACAGTTAATGTCTTCCTCATCTTTCGCTGCAAGGATACCTAGGACATGTTCTCTCACTCTTTTTTTGAATTCCCTCGTGGTCAACCCCACGTATAGTAAGTTACAGGGGCAGCTCGCCACATAAACAACACCAGAGGTATTACAAGTAATTGATTGTGTGATGTCAAATGTTATCTTGCCCCGAGAGTCACAGAAAGTTGCCGATCTTTCAACATTTGAACATGCTACACAATTCCCACATGGCCTACACCCCCATTTAGGGCCTTTGGAGCAAAACCACTGTCCTGGCCTTGCAGTGCAGCTGTGCCTAGAGCTACCGACTGAATGCGCCATGCTCACGGATGGTAATTGAGAGTAGGAGGAGGGGTTGGAGGAAGAGGCATAATAAGCCTGAGAAACCATGACCGATGTAGGCCCCGCAATCCTCGGTGTGGGCCGCACATGAGCGGACCCAGGGTCAGACTCGGTCCCAGCCTCCACCAAGTTAACCCAATGTGCCATCAGTGAGATATAGTGTCCCTGCCCGACAGCACTTGTCCACGTGTCCGTGGTTAGGTGGACCTTCTCAGTAACCGCGTTGGTCAGGTCACGGATGATGTTCTCTGACACGTGCTGGTGTAGGGCTGGGACGGCACATCGGGAAAAATAGTGGCGGCTGGGGACCAAGTACCGAGGGACAGCCACCGCCATCAGGTTGCGGAAAGCCTCAGTCTCTACCAGTCTATAGGGCAGTATCTCCAGGCTCAGCAGTTTGGAGATGTGGACGTTTAGGGCTTGTGCATGTGGTGGGTGGAATTGTATTTGCGCTTGCGCTCAAATGTCTGATGTAAAGACAGCTGAACGCTGCGCTGGGACAAATTGGTGGAGGGTGTGGAGGATTGTGTAGGTGAAGGGGTGGTTGTAGGGTGGGAGGCGCTCGTGCCTGGGTCCTGGGCGGGGGGTTGACTTGCAGAGCCTGCATGTGACACAGGGGAAGGAGCAGTGGTGTGACCCGCAGGAGGTGAACGGCCTTGGTTCAACTGAGTTGGGTGTTTAGCACTCATATGCCTGCACATGCTGGAAGTGGTTAGGCTGGTAGTGGTGGCTCCCCTGCTGATCCTGGTGTGGCAAGGGTTGCAAACCACAGTCCGTCGGTCATCCTCACTTTCTTTAAAGAATCTCCAGACTTGCGAACATCTAGGCCTCAGCACAGGAGCTTCACTATGTGAAACAGTTGCTGATCTACTTGCTCTGGCCCTGCTTCTCCCTCTGGCCACTCAACTGGCTCTTCCAACCTGTTCTGGGGCTGCACTTGCCTCCCCCTCAGAAGCACTGTCTTGACTAGGCTTACCAACCCAGCTCAGGTCAGTCACCTCATCATCCACCAGCTCTTCCTCCGATTCCTCACTCTGCCCCCCCCTCGGACTTACTGCCCTGACAACAACGTCACTGTCTGACAACCGTGTCTCATCATCATCATCATCCGACACCTCTTGACACACTACTTGCACTAAGTCCACACTCTCATCACCCACAGACTGCGAAAGTTCTAAATTTTGGGCATCGGGACAGAGCAACTGCTCAGGTTGCTGCTGAACAGTGGTTTGTGACTCTGGGAAGGGTCCTGAAAAGAGTTCCTGTGAGTATGCCGGATCTGAATCCATATTTTCCATGGGGGGGCAGGCTGGGGGGAAGGAGGTTGAGCTAGAGGAGCCAGAGGTCTACTCCCTTGGCTAGCGTAGGTGGACTGTGTGGAAGACTGGGTGGTGGATAAATTACTGGACAGATTATCCGCTATCCACGTCATTATCTGTTTGCACTGTTGTGGTTTCAATAGTGCTGTATCATGTGACCCTATAAGTTGCGAGATGAAGCTAGGGAGCGAACCTCTGCGGCGTTCCACTGCTCCCTCATCAGCAGGTACTGTGTCACCCTGCCCAGGACCACAGCCTCTGCCCACTACATCACTTGAACGCCCACGCCCACATCCTCGTCCTCGACCCTTACCCCTGGGTTTCATCATTTTGTCTATTCTCTAGACTACGGTTGGTGTACCGCAGAACACAGACTTGTTCACTGGACTGGAGTGAATGTAACTGAGAGGACACACTGATTCCCTAGACTGGAGTGAATGTAAGTGATAGCAAAACCGTATTCACTAGACTACGGTTGGTGTACCGCAGAACACAGACTTGTTCACTGGACTGGAGTGAATATAAATGAGAGGACACACTGATTCCCTAGACTGGAGTGAATGTAAGTGATAGCAAAACCGTATTCACTAGACTACTATTGGTGTACCTCAGAACGAAGACTTGTTCACTGGACTGGAGTGAATGTAACTGAGAGGACACACTGATTCCCTAGACTGGAGTGAATGTAAGTGATAGCAAAACCGTTCACTAGACTGTTGTGAAAAGAACGGAAGAGCACGCACCAGTATTAGGCTAGCCTGAAATGTACCGCTAAAATGCTTTGATAACTAACAGACAGCACTTATCAGTATTAGGCAAGCCTAGAATATACCACTAAGGTGTTTTTGAAAAAAATATGGAGCGCAAGTTACAGTATGCGGCCAGGATAAGTGTAGCTGCACTACAGGTCCCATCAAGCCAAGATGCTGCAGCAAAAATGAGTACTGACAGGACTTTTGGTGTAGTCTATGGAGTCTGTGCGTACCAGGTGCTGTATGTTTTAGGGCACCCATTGCACAGGACACTGCACAGACAGGATAGGTGTAGCTGCACTACAGATCCCAGCAAGCCAAGGTACAGCAGCAGCAAAAATGAGTACTGAGAGGACTTTGGGCAATTTCTTTGGGGTCTGTGTGGACCACGTGCTGTCCCCTTTCTGCCACCAGTCGCTCTGCAAAGTGCAGCCAAGATGGTGGTAGCTGCACTACAAGTCCCAGCCAGCAGCCAGGAGGAGACCAAAAAAAAAGGTGGTTGTAGCCCTTAGAAAGGCTGTTGGGTTCTTTGTGGATGATTCCTGCCTAACCAGAAACTATTTTCCCACCCTAACACTCTCCCTGACAGACAGCAGCTCTCTCCCTAAACTCATCCAGCCTGCTTCTGACACGAGCAGTGCGGGACCTGATTCTTATATTCCCAGGTCATCTGATCTGGCCAGCCAATCACTGCTATCGACATGCAAGAGTTCCCACGTGATGCTACGAGGTCCCAAAGCCTCTCCTGCATGTTGATTGGCTGAGAAAAAGCCGCCAAACATGCAAGAAGAGAAAGATGCCATTTCTTCGAGTATTGCGAGATGCTCGCCCGAGCATGAGCATGTTCGCTCATCTCTACCAGCAACACATCCTAAAATATAACTTCTTTATTTCTTCTTTTAAAATCTGTAGCATACAATAGAAAGTAGCCTACATGTTTCAGATAGTTACTAGAGATGAGCGAGTAGTGTTCGATCGAGACGGTATTCGATCGAATACTACGCTATTCGGCATACTCGATTTCAATCGAGTATAACGGCGATGGCGCACTTAGAATTCGTTTCCCCTCCCACCTTCCCTGGCGCTCTTTTTCCACCAATCAACATGCAGGGGGGGTATGACAGGCACGCTGAGCACGCTGGCAGCGCGAAAACAGCGTCTACATGGATTGGCTGGAAAAACCATGTGACCTCGAATATTAAAAACTCAGCTCTTCCTGCTCGTACGCATATGCTGCGTGAACTTAGTCAGGGACAGAGGCTGGAGAAGGGACAGACAGGTTTTAGCAGTTGGACAGGCAGGAGCGTGATTAAAAGCCCTTATCAGGGCTACTATAGTGCAGTACAGTGATAGCTTTACTACAAGATACACTTTACAGAGAACGGCTGCCGTATTCAGGGATAGCTGCTGGAGTAGGGACAGAGAGAGGCATTAGTGGTGTATTAGGTGCTCTGCTACATACCAAACTATATTTGGCACTACTGTTCTGCGTTCTTTTTGGCTGCAAAACCCTGTTATATAACTAGTGTGTATATGCACCATCTGATCTGGCAGTATACGGCTGTGAATTTTATTTTTTTTTTAAATACAGTTTATTTGGCTCTAGTGTTCTGGGTTCTGTGTGCCTGCAATACCCTTTTTGTATACCAGGTGTAAATACCCACCGTCTGAACAGTTAGTACACGGCTGTGTACCTTGAAATATACAATATCTAGGCCTTTTAATTGGCCACTGTACTGTGCGTTCTCTTGCTAAATTATTTCACATACCTGGTGTAAATACCCACCGTCTGTACAGTTAGTACACGGCTGTGTACCTTGAAATATACAATATCTAGGCCTTTTAATTGGCCACTGTACTGTGCGTTCTTCTGCTAAATTATTTCACATACCTGGTGTAAATACCCACCGTCTGTACAGTTAGTACACGGCTGTGTACCTTGAAATATACAATATCTAGGCCTTTTAATTGGCCACTGTACTGTGCGTTCTCTTGCTAAATTATTTCACATACCTGGTGTAAATACCCACCGTCTGAGCAGTTTGTACACGGCTGTGTACCTTGAAATATACAATATCTAGGCCTTTTAATTGGCCACTATACTGTGCGTTCTCTTGCTAAATTATTTCACATACCTGGTGTAAATACCCACCGTCTGTACAGTTAGTACACGGCTGTGTACCTTGAAATATACAATATATAGGCCTTTTAATTGGCCACTGTACTGTGCGTTCTCTTGCTAAATTATTTCACATACCTGGTGTAAATACCCACCGTCTGAGCAGTTAGTACACGGCTGTGTACCTTGAAATATACAATATCTAGGCCTTTTAATTGGCCACTATACTGTGCGTTCTCTTGCTAAATTATTTCACATACCTGGTGTAAATACCCACCGTCTGTACAGTTAGTACACGGCTGTGTACCTTGAACTATACAATATCTAGGCCTTTCAATTGGCCACTGTACTGTGCGTTCTCTTGCTAAATTATTTCACATACCTGGTGTAAATACCCACCGTCTGTACAGTTAGTACATGGCTGTGTACCTTGAAATATACAATATCTAGGCCTTTTAATTGGCCACTGTACTGTGCGTTCTCTTGCTAAATTATTTCACATACCTGGTGTAAATACCCACCGTCTGTACAGTTAGTACACGGCTGTGTACCTTGAACTATACAATATCTAGGCCTTTTAATTGGCCACTGTACTGTGCGTTCTCTTGCTAAATTATTTCACATACCTGGTGTAAATACCCACCGTCTGTACAGTTAGTACATGGCTGTGTACCTTGAAATATACAATATCTAGGCCTTTTAATTGGCCACTGTACTGTGCGTTCTTCTGCTAAATTATTTCACATACCTGGTGTAAATACCCACCGTCTGAGCAGTTAGTACACGGCTGTGTACCTTGAAATATACAATATCTAGGCCTTTTAATTGGCCACTGTACTGTGCGTTCTCTTGCTAAATTATTTCACATACCTGGTGTAAATACCCACCGTCTGAGCAGTTTGTACACGGCTGTGTACCTTGAAATATACAATATCTAGGCCTTTTAATTGGCCACTGTACTGTGCGTTCTCTTGCTAAATTATTTCACATACCTGGTGTAAATACCCACCGTCTGTACAGTTAGTACACGGCTGTGTACCTTGAAATATACAATATATAGGCCTTTTAATTGGCCACTGTACTGTGCGTTCTCTTGCTAAATTATTTCACATACCTGGTGTAAATACCCACCGTCTGTACAGTTAGTACACGGCTGTGTACCTTGAAATATACAATATCTAGGCCTTTTAATTGGCCACTGTACTGTGCGTTCTCTTGCTAAATTATTTCACATACCTGGTGTAAATACCCACCGTCTGTACAGTTAGTACACGGCTGTGTACCTTGAAATATACAATATCTAGGCCTTTTAATTGGCCACTGTACTGTGCGTTCTTCTGCTAAATTATTTCACATACCTGGTGTAAATACCCACCGTCTGAGCAGTTAGTACACGGCTGTGTACCTTGAAATATACAATATCTAGGCCTTTTAATTGGCCACTGTACTGTGCGTTCTCTTGCTAAATTATTTCACATACCTGGTGTAAATACCCACCGTCTGTACAGTTAGTACACGGCTGTGTACCTTGAAATATACAATATCTAGGCCTTTTAATTGGCCACTGTACTGTGCGTTCTCTTGCTAAATTATTTCACATACCTGGTGTAAATACCCACCGTCTGTACAGTTAGTACACGGCTGTGTACCTTGAAAAATACAATATCTAGGCCTTTTAATTGGCCACTGTACTGTGCGTTCTTCTGCTAAATTATTTCACATACCTGGTGTAAATACCCACCGTCTGAGCAGTTAGTACACGGCTGTGTACCTTGAAATATACAATATCTAGGCCTTTTAATTGGCCACTGTACTGTGCGTTCTCTTGCTAAATTATTTCACATACCTGGTGTAAATACCCACCGTCTGAGCAGTTAGTACACGGCTGTGTACCTTGAAATATACAATATCTAGGCCTTTTAATTGGCCACTCTACTGTGCGTTCTCTTGCTAAATTATTTCACATACCTGGTGTAAATACCCACCGTCTGTACAGTTAGTACACGGCTGTGTACCTTGAAATATACAATATCTAGGCCTTTTAATTGGCCACTGTACTGTGCGTTCTTCTGCTAAATTATTTCACATACCTGGTGTAAATACCCACCGTCTGTACAGTTAGTACACGGCTGTGTACCTTGAAATATACAATATCTAGGCCTTTTAATTGGCCACTGTACTGTGCGTTCTCTTGCTAAATTATTTCACATACCTGGTGTAAATACCCACCGTCTGTACAGTTAGTACACGGCTGTGTACCTTGAAATATACAATATCTAGGCCTTTTAATTGGCCACTGTACTGTGCGTTCTTCTGCTAAATTATTTCACATACCTGGTGTAAATACCCACCGTCTGAGCAGTTAGTACACGGCTGTGTACCTTGAAATATACAATATCTAGGCCTTTTAATTGGCCACTGTACTGTGCGTTCTCTTGCTAAATTATTTCACATACCTGGTGTAAATACCCACCGTCTGAGCAGTTTGTACACGGCTGTGTACCTTGAAATATACAATATCTAGGCCTTTTAATTGGCCACTGTACTGTGCGTTCTCTTGCTAAATTATTTCACATACCTGGTGTAAATACCCACCGTCTGTACAGTTAGTACACGGCTGTGTACCTTGAAATATACAATATATAGGCCTTTTAATTGGCCACTGTACTGTGCGTTCTCTTGCTAAATTATTTCACATACCTGGTGTAAATACCCACCGTCTGTACAGTTAGTACACGGCTGTGTACCTTGAAATATACAATATCTAGGCCTTTTAATTGGCCACTGTACTGTGCGTTCTCTTGCTAAATTATTTCACATACCTGGTGTAAATACCCACCGTCTGTACAGTTAGTACACGGCTGTGTACCTTGAAATATACAATATCTAGGCCTTTTAATTGGCCACTGTACTGTGCGTTCTTCTGCTAAATTATTTCACATACCTGGTGTAAATACCCACCGTCTGAGCAGTTAGTACACGGCTGTGTACCTTGAAATATACAATATCTAGGCCTTTTAATTGGCCACTGTACTGTGCGTTCTCTTGCTAAATTATTTCACATACCTGGTGTAAATACCCACCGTCTGTACAGTTAGTACACGGCTGTGTACCTTGAAATATACAATATCTAGGCCTTTTAATTGGCCACTGTACTGTGCGTTCTTCTGCTAAATTATTTCACATACCTGGTGTAAATACCCACCGTCTGTACAGTTAGCACACGGCTGTGTACCTTGAAATATACAATATCTAGGCCTTTTAATTGGCCACTGTACTGTGCGTTCTCTTGCTAAATTATTTCACATACCTGGTGTAAATACCCACCGTCTGTACAGTTAGTACACGGCTGTGTACCTTGAAATATACAATATCTAGGCCTTTTAATTGGCCACTGTACTGTGCGTTCTCTTGCTAAATTATTTCACATACCTGGTGTAAATACCCACCGTCTGAGCAGTTAGTACACGGCTGTGTATCTTGAAATATACAATATCTAGGCCTTTTAATTGGCCACTGTACTGTGCGTTCTCTTGCTAAATTATTTCACATACCTGGTGTAAATACCCACCGTCTGAGCAGTTTGTACACGGCTGTGTACCTTGAAATATACAATATCTAGGCCTTTTAATTGGCCACTGTACTGTGCGTTCTCTTGCTAAATTATTTCACATACCTGGTGTAAATACCCACCGTCTGTACAGTTAGTACACGGCTGTGTACCTTGAAATATACAATATCTAGGCCTTTTAATTGGCCACTGTACTGTGCGTTCTTCTGCTAAATTATTTCACATACCTGGTGTAAATACCCACCGTCTGTACAGTTAGCACACGGCTATGTACCTTGAAATATACAATATCTAGGCCTTTTAATTGGCCACTGTACTGTGCGTTCTCTTGCTAAATTATTTCACATACCTGGTGTAAATACCCAACGTCTGAGCAGTTTGTACACGGCTGTGTACCTTGAAATATACAATATCTAGGCCTTTTAATTGGCCACTGTATTGTGCGTTCTCTTGCTAAATAATAATAGTATATACGTAGTGTTCATACACACCGTCTGAACTGTTAGTACACGGCTGTGAAGGCAAAATATTGTATTTGCAACCAAAAAAAAATAAAATGCGGAGGAGGGCTAGCGGAATCGGACGTGGACGAGGACGGGGGCGCGGAAATGCTGTTGGTGGCCTTCTTGAAGCCAGTGTGGATACAATGCGTGCTGGTGAGGGTCAGCCAGGATCCCACTCATCCAGAATCCCTGCCTTTATAGGACAGTTAAGCAGGGGGTGAGTTACACCGCTGTTGAGGCCTGAGCAGGTTGAACAGGTGGTGCAATGGATAGCCGATAGCGCTTCCACACAGTTGTCCACCAGCCAGTCATCCACACAGTCTCACTCTGACCCTCCTTCCTCCACACCTGGCCAACAGAGTCATCCCACCCTTGACCCCTCCCAGGAGCTCTTTTCGGGTCCTTTTTCAGATGTGCCGGAAGAATCCCAGGAGCTAGCAGAGGAATTTGTTTGTAGTGATGCCCAAACACTTGAGTTTTCGCCATCTCCTGCTGATGTGGACCCTGAACCAGCATCTGTTATCATGAGCGATGATGATGATGAGACGCAGTTGCCATCAAGGGAGGCTGTTGGAATGTCCAGTGGGCAGGAGGAGGAGCAGAGTGAGGAAGAGGAGGTGGTGGATGACGAAATGACCGACCCCACTTGGCCAGGGGTGATGTCCAGCGGGGAAAGCAGTGGAGAGGTGGTGGTCTGCGCAGCACCGAAAAAGGCAGCAAGAGGCAGAGGGATGTCCAGAGGCAGAGGGATGTCCACAGGCAGAGGGATGTCCAGAGGCAGAGGGATGTCCACAGGCAGAGGGATGTCCACAGGCAGAGGACAGTCCAGACAGAGTAGTGAGGCCACAGCCAGCACGGCCGAAGCTGTTCCCGGCAGCGGGCAGTCGCGCGAAGCTCCCCCATCGAGGCCTCGTACTTCTGTGGTGTGGAGATTTTTTAATGTTTGTGCGGATGACAAACTGAGCGCGGTTTGCACACTCTGCCACTCAAAACTGAGTAGGGGCTCTGAGAAGAGCAATCTGACCACCTCAGGCATGCGGCGTCACTTGGAAGTCAAGCACTGGGCTGAGTGGGAGAGAGCAAACGCAATACAACCTGCGCCCGGTCCTGCTGCCACTGCCTCTTCCCCTTTGTTGTGTGCTGCCACTGCGGTCCAGACCTCCAGCCTCGACACCTCCACATCTGCCTCTGCCTCGGCTACTTTGGGGCCTTCTCCTTCAGCCTCCCCTTCCCCCGCCTCTTCGCCTGCACCTTCACACTCCTCGTCCCATCAACTGTCCATCTCGCAGGCGTTCGACCGCAGGCGGAAGTACGCCTCGAGTCACCCCCAAGCCCAAGCCTTAAACTGCCACATCTCCAAACTGCTGGCCCTGGAGATGTTGCCGTTTAGGCTTGAGGAGACGCAGGCCTTCCGCGACCTGATGGCGGCTGCCGCACCTCGCTATTCCGTCCCCAGCCGCCACTACTTTTCCCGGAGTGCCGTCCCCGCCCTGCACCAGCACGTGTCGCGTAACATCAGGCGGGCCCTGAGGTACGCAGTCAGCGCAAAGGTCCACTTGACCACCGACTCGTGGACAAGCGCTTGCGGCCAGGGACGCTACATCTCTTTGACGGCACACTGGGTGAATGTAGTAGAAGCGGGGACGGGGTCGCAAACAGAGACGGCCTACCTACCACCCCCGCCCAAGATTGCCAGCATGGGTTCTGATAAACCCCCCTCCTCCTCCTCCTCCTCCTCCTCCTCCTCCTCCTGTGCCTTAACATCGCCCTCAGCCGCTAGCTGGAAGCGTTGCAGCACTGGCGCGGGGAGACGTCAGCAGGCGGTGCTAAAGCTCATCAGCTTGGGCGACAGGAAGCACAGCGCCCCAGAGGTGAGGGACGCCATATTGCAGCAGACGGAGATGTGGCTGTCGCCGCTGCAGCTAGGACCAGGCATGGTCGTGTGCGATAACGGCCGTAACCTGGTGGCGGCTCTGGAGCTTGCCGAACTCAATCACGTACCATGCCTGGCCCACGTTTTTAATCTGGTAGTCCAAAAATTTCTAAAGACTTACCCCAACCTGGCAGAGCTACTGGTGAAAGTGCGGCGCTTGTGCGCTCACTTTCGGAAGTCAACTGTAGCTGCTGCTAGCTTAAAAAAACTCCAGCAACGCCTCCATTTGCCTCAACATCGGCTGTTGTGCGACCTGCTGACTCGCTGGAATTCCACCTATTCCATGTTGGCCAGGGTGTGTGAGCAGCAGAGAGCATTGATGGAGTACCAGATTATGAATCCACGCGTGCCTCCAACTCAGCTCCCTCAGTTTGCCAACCACGAGTGGCCATGGATGGCAGACATATGCGATGTACTGCGTATCTTTGAGGAGTCCACCAAGAAGGTCAGCAGCGAGGACGCTATAGTGAGCGTAACCATCCCGCTCCTATGCGTCCTTAAAGAATCACTCATCGCAATAAGGGAGAATGCATTGCACGCAGAGGAGACGGGGGTAGGAGGAGACGCAACGGAGCTACACAGTCAGACCACACTTTTGTCTGCTTCTCGGTGGCAGTTGCAGGAGGAGGAGGAGGAAGAGGAGGAGGAGGACGACGTGGAGGTGGCTGTGGAAGAGGAGGAGGATGCTGGCGGCGAGGGTAGCAGTCAGGCTGTGTACGTCCCATTGGTTCAGCGCGGATGGGGCGGAGAGGAGGCGGAAGAGGAAGAGGAGGAAATGGCAAGTGATCCTTCTGGTGGGGGCAGTGAGGTCATGCCTATTCAGAGTCTGGCACACATGGCTGACTTCATGCTGGGCTGCTTTTCCCGGGACACACGTGTTGTCCGGATAGTGGAGAACAAACTGTACTGGGTCTTCGCACTCCTGGACCCCCGGTATAAAGATAACGTCTCCTCTTTTATTCCGGTAGAGGAGAGGACGAATCGATTGCTGGAATACCAGAGGGAACTCGTGCAGAACATGATGGAGATTTTCCCAACCACCATCGCTGGCGGCAGAGAGGAGAGGGTCTCCCAGAGTCCCACAACATCAATCAGGCCCACAGCCACCAGGGGAACACTCTCCAAGGTGTGGGACACGTTCATGGCACCCCCTCGTGCAACTTCCATCACTGCGGGGCCCGCTATCAGCAGGAGGGACAAGTATCGGCGGATGTTGCGGGAGTACCTGGCAGACCGTAACCCTGTCCTCCCCGATCCCTCGGCGTCCTACACTTACTGGGTCTCCAAGTTGGACACGTGGCTGGAACTGTCCCTGTACGCCTTGGAGGTGCTTGCCTGCCCTGCCGCCAGCGTGCTATCAGAAAGGGTGTTCAGCGCAGCCCGGGGCATTATAACCGATAAGCGCAGCCGCCTGTCAACCGACAGTGCCGACAGGCTGACGCTAATCAAAATGAACAGCAAGTGGATTGACCCGGACTTTGCTTCTCCAACCGTGGAAAGCAGCCAAAAGTGAAGTGCCATCTGTATGAAGTGCCATTTCCTCCTCCACCTCCTCCTCCTCCTCCTTAACCGCCGTAGAATTGCTCCGTAAATAAGAAAAAATTATATATTTATGGCTCACCTCTTGGGCCTCCACAAAATGTTTAAGAGGTCTCACCTCTTGGGCCTCCACATAATTTTTAACAGGTCTCACCTCTTGGGCCTCCACATAATTTTTAAGAGGTCTCACCTCTTGGGCCTGCACAAAATGTTTAAGAGGTCTCACCTCTTGGGCCTCCACATAATTTTTAATACGTTTCACCTCTTGGGACTCCACATAATTTTTAATACGTCTCACCTCTTGGGACTCCACATAATTTTTAACAGGTCTCACCTCTTGGGCCTCCACATAATTGTTAACACGTCTCACCTCTTGGGCCTCCACATAATTTGTAATACGTCTCACCTCTTGGGCCTCCACATAATTTTTAACAGGTCTCACCTCTTGGGCCTCCACATAATTTTTAACAGGTCTCACCTCTTGGGCCTCCACATAATTTTTAACAGGTCTCACCTCTTGGGCCTCCACATAATTTTTAACAGGTCTCACCTCTTGGGCCTCCACATAATTTTTAACAGGTCTCACCTCTTGGGCCTCCACATAATTTTTAACAGGTCTCACCTCTTGGGCCTCCACATAATTTTTAACACGTCTCACCTCTTGGGCCTCCACATAATTTTTAACACGTCTCACCTCTTGGGCCTCCACATAATTTTTAACAGGTCTCACCTCTTGGGCCTCCACATAATTTTTAACAGGTCTCACCTCTTGGGCCTCCACATAATTTTTAACAGGTCTCACCTCTTGGGCCTCCACATAATTTTTAACAGGTCTCACCTCTTGGGCCTCCACATAATTTTTAACACGTCTCACCTCTTGGGCCTCCACATAATTTTAACAGGTCTCACCTCTTGGGCCTCCACATAATTTTTAAGAGGTCTCACCTCTTGGGCCTGCACAAATGTTTAAGAAGGTCTCACCTCTTGGGCCTCCACATAATTTTTAATACGTTTCACCTCTTGGGACTCCACATAATTTTTAATACGTCTCACCTCTTGGGACTCCACATAATTTTAACAGGTCTCACCTCTTGGGCCTCCACATAATTGTTAACACGTCTCACCTCTTGGGCCTCCACATAATTTGTAATACGTCTCACCTCTTGGGCCTCCACATAATTTTTAACAGGTCTCACCTCTTGGGCCTCCACATAATTTTTAACAGGTCTCACCTCTTGGGCCTCCACATAATTTTTAACAGGTCTCACCTCTTGGGCCTCCACATAATTTTAACAGTCTCACCTTGGCCTCCACATATTTTAACACGTCTCACCTCTTGGGCCTCCACATAATTGTTAACACGTCTCACCTCTTGGGCCTCCACATAATTTTTAACAGGTCTCACCTCTTGGGCCTCCACATAATTTTTAACAGGTCTCACCTCTTGGGCCTCCACATAATTTTTAACAGGTCTCACCTCTTTGGCCTCCACATAATTTTTAACACGTCTCACCTCTTGGGCCTCCACATAATTGTTAACACGTCTCACCTCTTGGGCCTCCACATAATTTTCAACAGGTCTCACCTCTTGGGCCTCCACATAATTTTTAACAGGTCTCACCTCTTGGGACTCCACATAATTTTTAACAGGTCTCACCTCTTGGGCCTCCACATAATTTTTAATACGTCTCACCTCTTGGGCCTCCGCAAAATGTTTTACAGGTCTCACCTCTTGGGCCTCCACATAATTTTTAAGAGGTGTCACCTCTTGGGCCTCCACATAATTTTTAACAGGTCTCACCTCTTGGGCCTCCACAAAATCTTTAAGAGGTCTCACCTCTTGGGCCTCCACATAATTTTTAAGAGGTCTCACCTCTTGGGCCTCCACAAAATCTTTAAGAGGTCTCACCTCTTGGGCCTCCACATAATTTTTAAGAGGTCTCACCTCTTGGGCCTCCACAAAATGTTTAAGAGGTGTCACCTCTTGGGCCTCCACATAATTTTTTAACAGGTCTCACCTCTTGGGCCTGCACAAAATGTTTAAGAGGTCTCACTTCTTGGGCCTCCACAAAATGTTTAAGAGGTCTCACCTCTTGGACCTCCACATAATTTTTAAGAGGTCTCACCTCTTGGGGCTCCACAAAATGTTTAAGAGGTCTCACCTCTTTAGCCTCCACACAATTTTTAAGACGTCTCACCTCTTGGGCCTCCACAAAATTTTCCATGAGCCTCTGGCCAGCCCACGGCCTCTTCCTGCCTTTTGCGGTCCTACGCATCCCTCAACATCCCCACTGCTTTACCTGCTAGACATGACACTGGGCCAGGTCGGGTCACTGACATCTCAAGCGCCAACAATTTGGGCATTTTAAGGCTTCTGCATGTGTTTGAGTTGTTTTTACATTTTAAAGAAGACATGTCTGACCACATCTCACACACACACACAATGACAATTAGGGGTGGGGTCTATTTGCTTTCCCCCTTGCCTATGCCATCTGTGGTTGTGATAGGCAACGTGATTTTAAGGGGTGCAGAATTTTATCTTCTTTTTTGTCTAGTTTGGCTTGGGGTCCATGGCAATGTAGAGGAAAGAAGGTTTCCTTGTATGGTCTCACTTTACAGAGAGGTTATATTGTCTTTGGAGTGTATTGTTGAGAGGCTGTGATAGTGGCGTAATAGTGCGACTTGGGCGCGTTATATGCACCCAGACATGCTTCCCCTGCTGTCCCAGTTGCATTCCAGCAGTGTTGGCATCCTTTTCTGAGGTTTCAGGGTGGACTTGGTGACCTCCAAGTGGTCGAATTGAGATTTCCAAGTGGCGAGCATTTTTTTCCCATAGACTTTAATGGGATTCGATATTCGGTCGAATAGTCGAATTTCGCGGTCTATTCGAATCGAATTTCGAACTTTCGAATATTTCACTACTCGCTCATCTCTAATAGTTACATCTTGTCCTTACTCATGGCATAGTGAAAATAGGTACTAAACCACAATTTAAAAGACTCAGTAGTCACTCCTCCCTTCTAATTAACTCTTGTTCACCTGAGAGCTAACCACTTGGGCTCCAATAGACAAATAATTGATGAAAAATAACATACAATAATTCCCTGTATCCACAACATGTTAATTAACATATTAATAAAAATACATATATCGGATCATAAATTAAACCATTTTGGGGAAAGTGAGTCCAGCCTCAAAATCCAGTAGAACTCTCTAGTGTGGACATGACACTACTGAGATATTTCTTTTACTTGTACTTGAAACATCATTGGCTAAGCTACTCTCCTCCATTGCGAACATATTGAAACCCACTAACCGTTTGTGTCGAGTAACAAAAGTAATTGCATACTTGTGTTACTATATGGGTGGTACTGCAGTACCCGATTGTATACTATGAGAGTGGAACATAGATGGATATCTTTTGCACCTTGTCTCATTACATCGCTAAGTCCCTTTAGTATGTATCCCAGGTACAAACTTCAGAATCTGAATACAAACTTGGTGAAACTGCATTACTGACAGTTATGCTCTTTTGGCTACAAATCTGACCTCAGAGGAAAGGATGATATGCATCTGATTATCAACATTAGTATTATAAGGTCAATCAATAAGGGCCTTATAATAGCTTTGATTAATCAATTTGTTTATATATATATATATATATATATATATATATATAGAGAGAGAGAGAGAGAGAGAGAGAGAGAGAGAGAGAGAGAGAGAGCTTCTTCTTGAAAGCTATCCTGACTGCTGCAACATTGTTTTGCCCGTAGGAATTCACCCACTGGCAACTTCTTCATTACATGTCTAGAATAACAACTAGATGCTTGAAGTAAAGAATTTCCAGTGATAGCTTTTCTATAAAGCTGAGTTGACACCCATCTGGTTAAGTAATCTACTGACAAAGAATATCCAAAAAGAGAATAACCCTATCCTGTCCTTGATATGTAAAGCACAGATTGTCATCACTGGTGCATCAAGGTCCACCCCCAAAGCTGTCCGTGTTCTATCACAGGGTTCAGCAACCTTTGGCACTCCAGTTGTTGTGAAACTAGCTGCTGTACTTGTAACTCAGTAGTGACACAGAAGTGAAAGGAGGATTCTGAGAGTTGTAGTTTCAGAACGCCTGAGGTTGCTGATTACTGCTCTGTCATGTAACATATCAGTATAAAGTGAAGTGACATCACAAGGAAGCCACATATGTTTTGGCTGCCACTTCATCTTTTCCATCAACTTTAGAATATGTGTTGTATAGCTTGGGAATTGTTTTACTATAGTATGTGCTGAATTATGTTATCTAACCAAATACAGAGGCATGAAAGCTTTCATGAAAACATGAATACTTTCATGCCCTCCCCAAGATACCCAAGGAACTTTTTCCACCTCCCCTTCAACCGATTATTTGAGGCACATTCTCTCTAAAGGAGGTGGAAAAAATTCCTTGGGTATGTTGGGGATGGCATTTAAGATTGAAATGAATTAATCATTGCTTCAGCTTGGCTCACAGTAAGAATGCCAAGGACAATGCCCTTCTCCAAGATAATGTACCTTTATATTGTTTATCTGTTGGATCAGATTCCACCTTCCTATACACCCGGTTATCCTATAAAATTATCATTATTTCTTTTTCATAGAGTATTCTATCTAGAACAACAATTGAACTCCCTTTTCAGGATTTCTAACTATTATATGGCTATTATCCTTCAATTCTTTTAAAGCCTTTCTCTCACTTATGATGATATTACTATCTAGGTGCTGTTTTTTGCTGATGCGTTATTTTCTTTTGTGTTGTGTTATTTTTCATACATCTATCTCTTTCAGACACATCTGTACCTTCCATTGCTTCAACAACATAATAACAAGTTGTAGAAAAATATACTATAGCCTTATTATATATCTTTTTTTTATATGGGATTTCCTCAATATTGATTTCAATTATATAAATGCCGTATGGAATAGACATGCATATCCCAGAAGAATTGAGATTTTTTTTTTTTTTTTGCATAATAGCTGCCTCCAATTATTTTTTCAAATTATCCTTCTTTTAATTTTCCAAATCCTGGAAACGTACACTGTCAAAATATTTATTGTATGTTTATTTAGCCTTGTTGATCTGTGTCCTTTGAAGGGTTTTCTTCAATCAAGATGGAGCGGACGGCCTTTCAGCGAATAAGTGGATGAGTATATTTTTTATCTTCAGCAACCATTTTTTGAAAGATCGATTCATTACCATGAAGCGTGAGGGCATTCAACTTCTTTTTTCTAAACTTTTGATCGAATTCCGTTTTGTTTGCTTTGATTCACTCAATACTATTGGTAAGTTTTGTTTCCTCACACCTGAAAATCAAATCCATTATCTTCAATGAGCAATTCTAATTCTAATTGCAACCAATATTATCACCAAGCACATATGTAAAGAATTTGCGGAATCGCAGACCCCTTGGTATATTTTTTTCGTTAAATAAGATTTCAAGGTCGTACAGTCCCATCAGAGTCGATGTGATAACAATATTTTCAAATCAAGTAACCTATGTTGTATATCTATGCCAGAATCAAAGTGGCCCCTGCATGCATCAGAGAAAATCACCAGGGCTCGATTAAATTTAGTTCATCAAACATCCTGCTTCTCTCAGTTAAATGATGCACCCTCTCTCAAAGTCTGTCAACTGAGCAAAATGTCTTTGAGTGCATGGTAGAGGCATGTCTAGTAGTCAATGATTCCTCTCCAAGAAGTACACTACCCATAAGTAGCCTCTGAGAACCTTTTTAAAAGGTATTGCTAGAAGCACTTTTACACCTTCATGTAGAACCTGGCAACAGATCAAAAAGAGCTACATTTAAAGGTATACATATTATATTAATATATATTTCAAGTTTTGCTGAATCATTTCCCACAAAACTATACATCAATCTACTAAACCCCTCCTGCTCTAAACATGCTGCCTGCAGATAGCTGTGAATTTTATTGTGACAAGTTCTCTTTAACCCCTTAAAGCCTGAGAAATTTTTTGTCTACCCTTCAGGAACTATAACTCTTTTTTTATTTTTCAGTTCACATAACCATATAAGGGCTCCTTTTTGTGGGACAAGTTTTCTTATATTGCATATGATGCAGTATGAAAATGGAAAAAAAAATCCAAATGGGTGGAATTTGAAAATAAAAATTATGGGTTTTGGTTCCCCTTCTGTACAATTACACACAATTACAGAGATACTAATTTTATATAGTTTTTCTTGTGTTTTAATTTTTACAAAAATAAAAACTTTGAAAATAAAAACTGATTCTTTTTCCTTTCCATCACCATATTTTAATCCCCATAATTTATATATATATATATATATATATATATATATATATATATATATATATACAGTATATATATACTAGCAGAAAGACCCGGCTTCGCCTGGGTATATTTCATCTATTTCATTTATTGTTTCTGTGTGTAGTTGCAGAGAGAAAGTCAATGCAGCTGACAGGAGGTGATTTTTACCTTCATTTTTTCAATCCCTATTGGCTGCGGAGTGGGAGGGGGTGTGGTTTAATGGGACACGGGGGGGGGGGGTTAAGTCCTTCATTTCAGGGTGGCCTGAATTATAGGTTAATGCCATGGTAATTTGAGGAAACACATGGGTAGCAGTGGAAGAAAACATTGCTTTGCGCGGGTATATTTAATCTATTTCATTTAATGTTTCTGTGTGTCGTTGCAGAGAGAAAGTCATCCTCCCTCCCATCCCTGCAACTGACAGATGTTGATTTTTACCTTCAATTGTTCAATCTCCATTGGCTGCGGAGTGGGAGGGGTCATGGCCTGACTGAGTCGGGGGCGTGACATTGAAAGACCTAGGGCAGGGTTTTAAGTCCTTCTTTTGATGGTGGCCAGAATTACAGGTCGATGCCATGGTAATTTATGAGGACACGCCATGGGTAACAGTGGAAGAAACCATTGCATTGCATGGGTATATTTAATCTATTTCATTTAATGTTTCTGTATGTTGTTGCAGAAAGAAATCCAACCTCCCTCCCGCCCCTGCAGCTGACAGAAGTAGATTTTTACCTTCATTTTTTCAATCCCCGTTGGTTGCGGAGTAGGAGGGGGCGTGGCCTGACAGAGTCGGAGCGTGGTTTCGCGAGATCTGGGGCGGGGGTCAGAGTGGCATGAATTACAGGTCGATGACATGGTAATTTATGGGGACCCGCAATGGGTAGCAGTGGAAAAAAACATCTTTTATTAGTACTGAATGGTCGTAGTCTAAAATTAGTCAATTTCATCTATGATTTTTGTGTGTCATTGCAGAGAGAAATTCACCCTCCCACCCCTGCAGCTGATTTTTTTCAATCCCCGTTGCCTACGGAGTGGGAGGGGGCATGGCCTGGCAGAGTTGGGGGTGTGGATTATCAAGATGCTTCGAACGGTTGTAGTCTGAAATTAGTCTATTTCATCTAAAATTTTGTGTGTCATTGCAGAGAGAAATTCACCCTCCCACCCCTGCAGCTGACAGAAGTTTATTTTTCCCTTCATTTTTTCAATCCCTGTTGGCTGCGGAGTAGGAGGGGGCGTGACCTGACACAGTTGGGGGCGTGGCTTAACAAAGCGCTTCGCATAGGTGATTTAATCTATTTCATTTAATGTTTCTGTGTGTCGTTGCAGAATGGCTGCAGAGTGAGAGGGGGCGTGGTCTGACAGAGTTGGGGGCGTGACTTAGCAAGACGATTCGAACAGTTGTAGTCTATAATTAGTCTATTTTATCTAAAATTTTTGTGTGTCGTTGCAGAGAGAAATTCACCCTCCCACCCCTGCAGCAAACAGAAGTTTATTTTTACCTTTATTTTTTCAATCCCCATTGGCTGCGGAGTGGGAGGGGGCGTAACCAGGGGCGGTCTTGGCATTTCTGGGGCCCTAAGCGAAGTTATGTCCGCCCCCCCCAATGACGCGACACGCCCCTGATGACACGCCCTCTGATGACATGCCCCCAATGACACGCCCCACACACATCAAAGACTGGGACTAGAGATGAGCGAGCATGCTCGGGTGGAATTTGCGTGCGCTTTTTCAAATCTGCACGCTAATTCATACGCATATTTTAGTATGTACACTAATGCGTACGCATTTTATAAATTAGTACACATTAGCGTACTAATTTACAAAATGTGTACGCATTCGGACAAATGCAGTAAGTGACAGCTGGGCGGGCGGTCTTGGGCACCGGCACAAGAGCGGAGCGTGGGGGCCCCCTTGGACGTCGGGGGCCCTATGCAAATGCATAGGATGCATGGTGCCCAAGACCGCCCCTGGGCGTAACCTGACAGAGTCGGGGGCGTGGATTAGCAAGACGCTTCACATGGGTGTATTTAATCTATTTCATTTAATGTTTCTGTGTGTCGTTGCAGAAAGAAAGTCAACCTCCCACCCATCCCTGCAGCTGACAGAAGTTGATTTTTACCTTTATTTTTTCAATCCCTGTTGGCTGCGGAGTGGGAGGGGGCGTGGCCTTACAGAGTCGGGGCGTGGCTTAGCAAAGCGCTTCGCATAGGTGCATTTAATCTATTTCATTTAATGTTTCTGTGTGTCGTTGCAGAATGGCTGCGGAGTGAGAGGGGGCGTGGCCTGACAGAGACGGGGCGTGGCTTAGCAAAAGGCTTCGAACGGTTGTAGTCTATAATTAGTCTATTTCATCTAAAATTTTTGTGTGTCGTTGCAGAGAGAAATTCACCCTCCCACCCCTGCAGCAAACAGAAGTTTATTTTTACCTTCATTTTTTCAATTCCCGTTGGCTGCGGAGTGGGAGGGGGCGTGACCTGACAGAGTCGGGGGCGTGGATTAGCAAGACGCTTCGCATGGGTGTATTTAATCTATTTTATTTAATGTTTGTGTGTGTTGTTGCAGAAAGAAAGTCAACCTCCCACCCATCCCTGCAGCTGACAGAAGTTGATTTTTACCTTTATTTTTTCAATCTCTGTTGGCTGCGGAGTGAAAGGGGGTGTGGCCTGACAGAGTTGGGGGTGTGGCTTAGTGAGACCTGGGGCGGGGGTTTTAACTACTTCTTTTAGGGTGGCCTGAATTAAAGGTCAATACCATGCTTATTTATGAGCCCACACAATAGGCAGCAGTGGAGGAAAACATCTTTTATTACTACTGAACTGTAGTAATAGAAAAAAACATAAGTTATATTTATGGTAACCGGAATACCTTTAACAGTGTCAGTGAATAGAAATGGATGAGATCCTCAGCTGCTGATAATTACCTGGTTGTTATGGAAACCTGCCCTCCCTGTGTGGCTTTGCAGAGAATGGCAGTTGGAGTTTAAAACCAAAGCTCCCAGTTGTAATGTTGGCTAATGGAGATCATATTTTGGGAATATCTCGGGAACGGTACGTCCTAGAGAGATGAGACCTGGTCAAAAACCTTCCCGGACACCTGATGTACCTGTGTGCCGAATTTGGTGAAAATCGGTCCAGTAGTTTGGTCGCGCATAGAGAACAGACAGACAGACAGAAATTCATTTTTATATTATTAAGAGAAGAGATATAGAGCTGTGTGAGGGATCATTTTTTTGCGGGGCAAATCATCCATTTTTATTATGGTGTTCACAGTATGGGATAAATGTGTTTATATTTTAATATTTCAGGCATTTGGGAACTTGCAATTGATTTGATTGCTTTTCCCATAGATTGCAATGAATTATCATTGCAGTCTATGGAAGATTCCTTATGTCCCTATAAGAACTATTGCTATGGCAGCTTCTGAGCCTTCCGAAAGCTCGAGGCTTCTACGAGGAACAATTGGCTCCCTTGCTTGCCACGTGGTGGAGCCGTTTGGGCATTAGGAGCTCAGTGCTCCTGAAGAAACTCCTATCAGATGCCATGGTAAATAATTGAGCATGGCATCTGAGGAGTTGAATGTCCGTTGATTCTGCCAATCAAGGACATTGCCTTTATTTGTCTGCTGTTTAAAACAGCAGATACCCAGTGGCTATGGCACCCCTTTAGCTTCTGAATGAATGCATTGTTTAAAACCCTGGACTTTCATCATACATATACAAGTAAAGCCTTATGCAATTCCCTTAGATTTTCCAAAACATCCTTTTGGTAAGGAGGAAAACTAAGACAATCCTGTTAGGAAGCAAAAGGATTGCATTCCATACTATTTCATTAATCAAAATATAGGCCACCACTTACAGTCTACAATTTATTTTTTTAAGGAATCAATGTGAATGTAATTTACTAAAATTAAAGTCTTATCTTACTGAGATGAACCTTAGCCAAAACTATAGTTGCATTGTCCCTGATTCAAAGGTTTAGCTTGAGCCAACCTTTGTCTCCACCTTTTTATTGGTCTTTGAGGGATAAAGAACACTGATAATACTTCAGGGAAAGCAATGTGTTGTCTTTTTAAATTATCAGCTAAAATAATCATTGCTAGTTTTAAAAGGAGATGGACAGTAATGTTTGCAATTGTCTTCTTGATTTATGATTAGAGATGAGTGAACCTGCTTGTAACGAGCGGTTCAATGCTTGGATCCCCTGCCCGCAGCCATCCGGATCTGTCCTCACCCGACTGTAAGTCAATGGGGAAGGATCCGTTTGGTGTCACACACTAGTCACATACCAGTGTGTGACACCAAACGGATCCGTCCCCATTGACTTACAGTCGGGTGAGGACGGATCCGGATGGCTGCGAGCAGGGGAGCGCAGGGGATCCGAGCACTGAACCGCTCGTTACGTGCAGGTTCGCTCATCTCTATTTATGATTCATTAAATATGAAATGTTCTAGTCGGAGGTTATTTTTTTTTTAATGTGACCTCAAATATACAGTATGTCAGTTATAAAACTGTGTTATTTTTAAGGTACATTTATATAATTGACTGAATAATGTTCTGTGTTAAATCTTAGGTACAGTACATGTGAATTCATTTCATTTCCTTTAGCACTGACACATTTTGAGCGAATAACATTTTAAACTATATAATTGAATCGGTTGCTTACCAGGAGAGAGAAAAATAATTATTAGCTGTGAGAAAGATTTAAGCTCAGGGAAATTATTATTCTTAGAATTTTAGTGTATTTTCACACCACCAGATGACACCTGCAGTAAATTGGGCTATAAGAGAAAAAAAAAAAGTTATAGTTACAATTCATTGCTTGCCAAATATCTCAGTGTCACAAAGATTTCCAGCAAAGAGGAATCTTCTTTGCACAGCCAGAAAACAAATTTTGTATTACTTGTTTTTCTAATATCACTTAGGATTTTGCCTATTTGAAACTGTATACAATGACTAATATTTTAAAATATAAGTTATACTTTTTAAAATATAGAATTGGTTCAGATGTAGAGTAGATATATGTATTTGAATTATACAGAGCCAATGTTAATTACACAATACATAATGCAGCTATAAGAGCTTTTATCAATAATAGCATCAGCTAATCAAAAATTACAGGGTGAGTAAAGCATGATACCAGAGTCACTGTAGTGTGGTTCCAGCATGAATAGTGTGTAATGAATAGTGTGTAATGAAAGGTAGAACTTACACAAATGTCCCAAGTGTAAGACCAAATAATTTACATCGCTCCAGATCAGTGTTAGCTCAACTTTTAGACTACTATTTATTTAAAAGGGCTCATCCACAAAAATATTGTTTATAGTTAAAGCCAACCCATGATTATAAATACTTACTAACAGAAAAATGTCTACATTAGGTATATTTCTGGCGCAGATTGCAATGCAAAGGTTCTTTGCACCACAACCTGCAACTTTTCCCTGCTCATGCCAGATCTAAAAATGTGGGTGTGGGCGGGGAAAGGAGACTGGCCAGTAGGCCCATCTCATCCATCATCTTCTACGCCTGTTTTAGGTGTAGAAAATGGTCTAAATCTATGCCAGCAAGGGATGCAAAGTAATAAACCTTCTTTAAAGGGGTTGTCCGGGCTTTTAATATTGATGACCTATCATTGGGATTGGTCATCAATATCAAATTGGCAGGGGTCCAACACCCGAAACCCCCTCTGATCAGCTGTATGGGGAGATTGTGCACACAGTGTGCACGTGCTGTCTCTCTTCTCTCTTCCTGCTCACCGCTGCTGTCTATGGCGAAACATCAGCAAACATAGTTCATCCCATAGTCCTGGTGACTGACAAATAAAGTTGCCTCCTCAAGGGGCCTGAGCAAATGGCAGGTGCCACGCATGAGCTGCCACTGGCTAACGTCGATAAATATCAGATCGTGGGGGCCTAACACCTGGCACCCTCACAAATCAGCTGTATGAGAAGACGGTGTGCGCATGTGCACTCTCCCTTCTCTCTTCCTGTTCACCGCTGCTGTCTATGGTCTTTGTCATAGACCACAACAGTGGACAGGAAGAGAGAATTATCAGTAAACATAAAACCTTCAACATTCAGGAAGAGAGAAGGGAGATGGCACATGCACACTGCATGCGCCATCTCCTCATACAGCTGATCAGCAGGGGTGCAATTTCCATTCCTGTCTTTGTGAAATCACCACAGCTTGTGCATTTTGTAAATGGGATTTTCAGTCACCACTGTGTATCATAACATCATCGAAATTGGCAGAAACCTAATTAATATGGGATATTATAATTGTGTCTAGGGATGAGCGAACTTTTGAAAAGTTCGGTTCGGTTCGCTTCGGCGAACTTTCTTGAAGTTCGGATTCGTACGAACCGAACCTAAAACGAACCTTGCTATAACGGCTGAATAATTGCTTCTACAATAATGGGAGTCAGATAGGGTACAGTTTCGTTTATTTGCAGTTGCTATTACAATGAAAAAAGTGGAAAAAATCCAAGTGACTTCAACAACGGCGACGCAAAATCTACACATATTTTAGAATCTACACTAATGCGTACGCTAATGCGAACATTCCCGCACAAATAACGAACATACAGTCTAGCGTTGTCAAAGGTACGCTACTTAACTAAATGAATATGTACGCATTAGCGTACGCATGCACTGCGTCCGCAAACATTCCTACACAAGTAACGAACATACAGTCTAGCGTTGTCAAAGGTACGCTACTTAACTGAATATGTACGCATTAGCGTACTCATATACTGCGTCTGCGAACATTCCTACTCAAGTAACGAACATACAGTGTAGCGTTGTTAAAAGTACGCTACTTAATGGAATACGTACGCATTAGCGTACATTCTCAATAAATATGCGTATATTTTGCGTCGCCGTTATTTTAACCAGATTCGTTACGAACTTTGTCAAAATTCGGTTCGGTGACGAACCGAACTTTTGGGAAAGTTCGTAACGAATCTGGTTCGTTACGGTTCGGTTCGCTCATCCCTAATTGTGTCCATCAAACTCAGAAATTTCTCTGGGGCTCCACCAAGGACAAAAGGCAACCTGGTGAACTGGTAATGACTGCTTGCTTCAGAAAAATAAGCTTTTTTCTTTGCACTTTCAGTAAGTTGAATTTGCCAGTAACCTTTAGTTGGATTAAGCAATGTTATGTATCAAGCCTCTCAATTAGGCTAGGTTCACATCAGCATTGTGATTTCCATATCTCTGTTCGTCAGAGGAACAGAACAATAGAAAAAAAATATCAATCCATGCTATTCTGAGAATCAAAATGTGATAAAATTGACACATACTGACAAACTGAGTACTGTACATCTGATGCTCAACATAACAAATAGGCATCAAATAGATCAGTATTTTTCCATTTTCTGTTCCTCTGATGGACCAGATATATTGAAAAGATAACACTGATGTAAACTTAGCTTTAGCTCATCTATAGTAAACTGGGTATCCAAATCTTTGAGAGTTTAATTGGTGATAATTATTGAAGACCGAATCAAAGTTGATAAAGTGGAATTCAATCCGAATTTCAGAAAAAAATTGATTTGTTACAAATCCACATTTCGTGGCGATTTGTGGTAACTAATCAGATTTTTTTCTAAAATGGCTGCTGCACATGTTACAAAGTGAAAATAAGAAGCCTGGGAATGGTCACCCATAATGCCATGCAGCCAGCCAATCAGCAGGTAGCCAGCCCCTGTGATGTCACAGCCCTATAAAAAGAGAGACATCAGAGGCGCTAGGGACAGTGATTAGAAAACACTTTGATTACAAAATATTAGCTTTGAACAGTTCAGGGACAGCACTGAGATAGTGTAGGGAGATAATAGGAATACTTTATCCACACTATAGGGAGCGTGCAGGGGCCCATAGAACAGTGTAAGACTAATATAGAAGCCATTCTATTACACCTTGCTGCACTAATTTGGGTTAAAAAGCATTCTAATACTATTGATTTTAGGTTGTTCATATATATATATATATATATATATATATATATATATATATGTAATTCCATTAATCCTTGATTCTGTAGTTGGGGCGAAATAGCTGTCTGATACTACTGATTTTATATTGTTCACTTTCTGCTATACATAAATAATTCCATTGATCCTTGATTCTGTAATTGGGGTGATTTTAGGTTGTACACATCATTTTATACAGTACTAACTCCACTAATCTTTGATTACGTAGTTGGGGTGAAATTGCATTCTAATCCTACTGATTTTAGGCTGTTCACATTCTTTTATAAATAGGCAATTCCATTAATCTGTGTTTCATTCTGTAATTGGGGTGAAATTGCTGTCTGATACTACTGATTTTGGAGTGTTCACATTTTTCAAATAAGTAATTCTATTAATCCTTGATTCTGTATTTGGGGTGAAATTGCATTTTAATAGCACTGATATTTTATACCTACAGCTACTGTTAAAGTATAGTATGTCAGACAGACAGGTGCCAGGGCCTTCCAAGGGAACAGACAGTGGCAAAAATGTTTCTGGAACTGGCAGAAGAAGCAGTGAAAGAAGGGGAGGTGGTAGCAGCAGTCACAGCAACAGGTCAGAGCTGCCAGTATCATCCAGCAGTCGTGTTTTGACCACCAACTCAGCTGTTCTTGAACATTTGACTCAGTCGTCAAATTCATCTCAAGTGACATCAGACACCCCCAGCCTGGAGTTGGCAGGTTCCTCTGACACCACGCTTAGTTGGCATGGCCCAAGAACAAGCTTTCTGTCCCCCATCTGTCCTTTCATTTTCAATTCCTTCTGCTTGAGAAGTATTATATGTTGTCAACTCTGCTCTGCTTTTCATCAAGGACAAGCTTATTGAGGACAGACAGCAGCTACTGCCCAGCCAAGATTTGGAGGAGAGATCTGCTGCTTCCTCCAGTGGATGGGCAAGTAACGACAATGAAAGTTGCAAGGGAGTAGGTGTTGTGAGCGGTCATGCACACGGCCGTAAGACTGGTGAGGGTGACATCAGTGACGTGCAGGCAGTAGTGGATGATAATAGTGACAGCTTGCATGTGAGACAGTGGCTGAGCCAGCAGGGTGCAAACATGGCTGTGAGTCAGCACAGTGCCAGCAGTGTGAGATCTGGAGTCTAACGTGCCCGTGGTAGACCATCTGCTACTCAGGAGATTACCTGTCTGGAAATAATTATTGGTGCATGGGTTCATATAGTGGTGTAGGAAGTCAGCTCACAGAAGGTAAAGTACCATTTTCACCGTTGTGGGAATTTTTCATCATGTCCTCAGAGACCGTCAGCATGGCCGTGTGTACACTCTGTGTGCAGAAAGTGAAGTGTGGCCAGGGTACCAATGTTAGCACTACAGCCCCACATCAATGCATGGAACCTCACCATAAAGTGGCCTGGGAATACCGTAGCGATAATGTTGTGGTACTAGTGGTCAGCCACCATTCTCCAGCAATCAAGGCTCTACCATCTCAGCAGAAGGGAGCTGCATTACCTTCCCATAATCTACTGGTCATGATGCTCCTTCGACTGTGCCTCTGACTTCTCATCACCCAGAAATCAATAAGGGAGGAGATTGCAAAAAGACAACAGTATGCATGTACTCATTTAATGGTGCAAAAGCTGAAAGTGCTCCTGGATAAGTTGCTGGTACTAGAGTCCCTCCCTTTCCATGTGGTTGACTCTGCACCTTTCAGAGAACTGCTGGCTTGTGCTGAGCCAAAGTGGAGAGTTCCAAGCCATCAGTACATTTCCAAAAAGGCAGTAGTAGCCCTGTATACATATGCTGAGCAGAAGGTGGGCCTGACTGGTAAAGTTCACAGTAGCACCATCGTGTAGAGCTGTAACTTTGGTTGAGGACAATATATATACTTTACGCCCCACTGGGTAAATGTGGTTTCTGCCCGGGCACACCAGCAATTTGGCCAAGTGACAGCAATGGTACCTTCACGTTCTCAAGCTGTGAGTCCTGCACCAATGTCCTCCTCTGCCTCCACATCCTCAACCTTGTCCCTTGCCTACCCTGCAAGCACAATTCGGAGTGGTCTTCCAGCATACCACCTATGCAGAGCATGGTGGTGTCATGCTGTTCTGCACTTGGTGGGCATGAGTGTTGAGCCTATATACCAGAAATCTGCATAAGCTCCACCCACACAGTGCTGCAGAGAGATCTGTGTCTGCACGGGAGAGAGGACTGTGAGCTTCAGGAATGGGACCCGTGAGTAGTTACTGTTTCTACTCTGGAGGGGAAATAATGGGCATTGCTAATATGAAGGGGGTATTTTTATTATGGAGGGGCACACTGGGCATTTCTACTCTGGAGGGGGCACAGAGGGCATTGTTAATGTGAACAGGGCACAATGGGCATTTCTACTATAGAGGGGGCACAGAGGGCATTATTACTGTGAAGGGGACACAATGGGAATTACTAGCACAGAGGCCATTACTACTATTAAATGGGCACAATGGGGATTTCTACTATGGAGGGGGCACAGAGGGCATTGTTACTGTGAAGGAGGCACAAAGGGGATTATTACTATGAAAGGGGTACAATGGGCATTATTACTATTAAGGGGGAACAATGGAAATTATTACTGTGAAGGAGGCACAAAGAGGATTATTATTATGAAGGGGGCACAATCGGGATTATTACTGCAAAGGGGGCACAAAGAGGGCATTACAACTGTGAAGGGGCACAGATAGGGCATTACTACTGTGAGGGGTCACAATGAGGGCATAACTACTGTGAAAGGGGCACAATGAAGGGATAAATACTTTAAGGGGGCACAATGTGGGCATAACTACTGTTAGGGGGTACAATTTTTTTAAAGTATTGGGGAGGTGCCAGAAAAAGGACCCGCCACGGGTGCCAAACAACCTAGGCACGCCACTGCTTTGAGGAGGCCACTTTATTTGTCAATCGCCGGGACTATGGGATGGACAACGTCATTCCTCTCCTTCACATCCTGGAGCAGATGCTGATAAATCTGGCTGGCCAGGGGGCAGGAAACATGGCCCCATCTCAGAAGGAGGACATTCATGCACAAGCAATGTATACATAAATGGGTGGTTTATCTGCACAAATGACAGGAGTGAAGCAGGAGGAGGAAGAGGAGCTGGAGGGCAATGAGGAAGACCAGGCAGATGACCCTGACACACCGTGGCAATATAAGTCCACATGTTAGATTTCCACCTGCTCGATATCGGTCCAAAATGGGGGCTTTTTTTCCACCTGCTGAGAGGGAGGACAAACTTAATTACTGTCGAGACATCCTATGTAGTCAGTTGGCCGCTGCCTCTGTACACAATCACCCACGCTCACGAAGGTCTGATCCAGAGCGACCAGTGATGACGTTACCACATCGGCCGGTGTGGTGACATCATATGTCACCATGCACAAGATTTTGCATGGGAAAATCAATTTGTTATCACAAAGCATATGAAAATTTGGCTTTGTGGCGAATTGCTCAATATTACTAATCAGTCTGTAACAATAAATTGGGCCTGAAAATTCTGAGAGATAAATGTTAATTTAAATATTAATTACTAGAGATGAGCGAAGTTTACAAAACTTTGATTTGACTGCTTTGCCGAATTTCACAAATAAATTGCTGCCTCAGAGATAAAAGAAATTAGGGGTTAATCAGTAAAAAAAAAAAAAATCATCCATTTGAGTGCGAAGAAGCCGCCACAGCCATCTTGATTGAAGATGACGTCATCATGCAGGTCGGCGTGGTGACGGTCATACATCACCGCGCACAAGATTTTGTGTGGGATCTTCAATCAAGATGGACACAGCAACCTCTTGCTGCTCAAATGGATGAGGTGAGTATGATTTTTTTTAACCACCATTTCAGGCAAAATTGATTCGTTACCACGAAGTATGAGTAAATTCGGCTTTGTGGTAAATCGAATGTTACCTGAAATTCGGATCGATACTTCAAATACTTCAATTTGCAGAACACTACTAATTACAATTATCGTGATTCTTGTTTTTGTGTTGGGAATAAAGAGTATGCAATTGTTATCTCAAGTATGACACAATCACTGCAACCAGAGATGATTTTTCAGAGCTTTATCAAGTTAATATAATACACCTTTTCTGGTTTTCTCTTTTAGTGATGATTACCCACTTTCTTAGCAATTAGTGGTTCTTTCCACTTTCATTTCCACTGTGGTAATGAGCATAAGCACCCACTCCCCTGGTTTGAAACTACAAAGTTTTCCACCCTTGATGCATACTGTATCTTGCTTTGAGACTGTTAGCCTTAGTGCATGTGTTCCTGAACTGAAATCATAAGTGCGTTGATGCATCAGAAATGCATTCACATTTATGCTGTCATAAGGCATGGAATCCCGATTCCTGGTTTCATTAGCCACATTGGTGGAATTTTCCATAGACTGGCGTTTTATGATATTCCCTGCTCAGCCAGATGATCCGTTTAATTTTTTAAGAGATAACCACAATCTTCTGCTCCAGAGAACTGTGGGGGAATGTATCCCCCCCCAACCAAGTGTGCCGTTGCATTGTATGTATTTTCCTTTCCTTGTGCATTTAGCCATAGCAACGTGCACCTGCGCACTGGGATGTGATAATTGAAATTCCCCTTTTTTTCTTTGTAAGTTTGTACTGGAGGTGTGGCTACTCCATTTGGTCATGCACTCCTGACTAGCCCCGTCTGCCCCATAGGTGGATTTTAATTAGTGTAACTATAAAGCCGAGTGGACTCGGCATGCATGTTGGTACCTGCATCCCTGTATTAGTGGAGGCCTTTGAAGCACCAGAAATGGCAAAAGGCAGAGGGAATCCAGCATGCATGTGGAATCAACACCCCCTGATTATACGGAAGCAAAGGTTGGCACATAACAGGTAGGAAATAGTGTTAGGTTCCCGTCCTACAGAGATCACCTTGATGATTTGGTGGACGGGCCTAGATAATTTTGTACAAAATATATTTGCCAAGAATCTCTAATTTACTAAACAAGCATAGCATTAGCTTCAGAATACCTCATATCACTATGGCATTGTGTGCTTTATCTGGTTGGCAGTGTGCCCTTCCATTGTATGTATATTCATTTCTATGGGTCCGCAAAAAATGCGGACAGCACACAGTGTCCTGTCCGCATCCGTATGTCCGTTCCGTAGGCCCGCAAAAAAAAATAGAACATGTCCAATTCTTGTCCGTATTACAGACAAGAATAGTACTGTTCTATTAGGGGCCAGCTGTTCTGTTCCGCAAAATACGGAATGCACACGGAAGACATCCGTTGTTTTTGCGGCTCCGCAATTATAAATTAAATGAATGGATCCGCATTTTTCATGTGAAAAATGCGGATTGGAGTCCTCAAAAAATAAGTTTGTGTGAAAGAGGCCTAAGTGTGCAAGCTGGGAGTTATAGTTTCACTGCAGCTGGAGTGCCGGAGGTTGCTGATTCCTGCATTAGAACTAGTATTAACTGAATTGAGCTTTGGATCAGAAACACTTCAAAAAATGCGGACAGCACACAGTGTCCTGTCCGCATCCGTATGTCCGTTCCGTAGGCCCGCAAAAAAAAATAGAACATGTCCAATTCTTGTCCGTATTACAGACAAGAATAGTACTGTTCTATTAGGGGCCAGCTGTTCTGTTCCGCAAAATACGGAATGCACACGGAAGACATCCGTTGTTTTTGCGGCTCCGCAATTATAAATTAAATGAATGGATCCGCATTTTTCATGTGAAAAATGCGGATTGGAGTCCTCAAAAAATAAGTTTGTGTGAAAGAGGCCTAAGTGTGCAAGCTGGGAGTTATAGTTTCACTGCAGCTGGAGTGCCGGAGGTTGCTGATTCCTGCATTAGAACTAGTATTAACTGAATTGAGCTTTGGATCAGAAACACTTCAGTTTTAATGCTGTCTCCTTACAGCATTAAAATGTATTTTTTTTAGCCGAAGTTGCGGGAGACTTTGGTGAATGAATCGGTAATCACTTCTGCGTCTTTAAAACATTTTAAAATAGCAATCTGAAGTCTAGTTTGGTAACAAGGTACCAGCCAGTACCAAACCCGACTTCATATACTGTAGCTATTTAAAAATAGCGTTGACAGCATTAAAACCAAAGTGTTTCAACTAGAGATGAGTGAATCATTCAAATTTTTATTTGCCAAATATTCGCCGAATATCTGACAAGATTCGTATTCACACAAACTTATTCGGTTGAATCTACGTAAAAAAAAAAAAATTGTTGTTTTGCGAACATTCCTGCGTAAATTACTTACGTACAGTCAGTGTATGTAAAAGTACACAACACGTAAGCATAAGCGTACAAAAGTGCGTCCGAATCCTTAACGTACAAATGACGCGCAAATGCATAACACACGAGGCTAGGCCGTGGCCTACAGTCTTTAGAGGAATACTATATGAACTAGAAAAATAATGTGCTCAGTGCTGTTAGCTTTCAATAAGTTAATAATTTACTAAAAACACTGTACAATAAGTGCATTAATAAGACACATTGCAGTACCAGAAAAAGAATACACACAAAGTGCTGTATTATTAAAAACAGTGTAGCTAAAATACAGCAAACACATAAGTATGCAAACATTTTAGTGCAATCAATTTCACATTTGCAAGCATAAAAAGCTCAGATATACATTTGAGTCTCTCCTTATGGCTCCTAGTTGGCTTGGCAATGACAAAACAGTCTGTCTGGAACAAATATTCCAAAATTCTATTGTAATCCACGTGAGGTAAAATTGTAATCCAAACAGGTATGTCATGTGTAATCCACACAAATAATAAATAGCAGCAAATAGAGAACCCTTTTTGCAAAAGTGGTTCCCAAATAACCTGAGAAGGCGGTAAAAAGGAAAATAGGCGCACTTTGGCGCAACAGGGAATTTTCTGAAGAATGGGGGAGTCCTGACAGCCGTGCCCATCTGGGTGAGAGTCAAACGGGGGCAACACAAACTAAACAAAAACAACTGCCAACTAGCATATCACCCGTCAGGTGCAGTCCATGGTGTGGTTCCCATAGGTCCTCCTGAGTCCTCCAGCAGTGTCCTGGACAGCAGCCAGCCAGTAGTTGGTTCCTCAGATGAGGGATTTGAAATCCTCCTCACTCGAGCTGCTGCTAAAAGTCATAAGAGGATGCTCCTGCCTCTTGTAGGCCACCCTCGCTGCCGCAGTAGAACTCCAGTGCCCTATTCTTCCGGAATTCGGATTTGACCTGGTACGGGTGGTGGTCACGCTGGCGAGTGCTGCAGCCGGGACAGCTGTGGTAAGAAGAACTTCCGGCTGCAGCAGTTCCGGAAAGGTTGCATGATCCAGGGAAGATGACCCAGCTTCCCCGGCTGCTGCTGGCTTCCCCTTCGATGGCAGCTGGTAGTATTGGTTGATGACCGTTGACTGAAAGGTGAAGGATGATGTGGTCAGCTGACCCACGTTGTAAGGACTGTTGTGGTGGTAGTGCTGGCAGTCCTGGAATCAGAGGCTCCAGCTGAGGCTGAAGCTTTTCACAGAACCGGAGGACGCCATATGGGAAATCCTGCAGGCAGCGCAAGCGTCCTGGACCTGGTGGTTCATCCGGCCACACCTCTGCATCACTTGAAGGCACCAGGGGCTTGGAAAGGAGGGTAACCCCGGTTGCAAATGGTCTTTTCACGGACTCCATGGGGGTGTACTCCACCTGATCCCCCACGTACAAGTTGTGACGAGCTTGCAGCAGGTACGGCCGTTTCACCAACCGGCGGCCCACAAAATACTCCTTCCCAGAGTCGTCATCCTGCAGGAAGCCAGACCCTTGCCCCACTGAAAACCACAGCACTAGAGATGAGCGAGCACTAAAATGCTCGGGTGCTCGTTATTCGAGTCGAACTTTTCCCGATGCTCGGGTGCTCGTTTCGAATAACGAACCCCATTGAAGTCAATGGGAGACTCGTGCATTTTTGCGGGGGACCAAGGCTCTGCCTAGGGAAGGCTGGGTGAAAACCTGGAAACCTCAGAAAATGATGGAAACACCACGGAAATGGACAGGAAACAGCAGGGGCAGCATGCATGGATGCCTCTGAGGCTGCCTAATCCCACCATTACCCCAAATTCTCAGGCAACAGCCTGGTGGTTACCCTCATGGCAATTGTGCTCACCCAGACCAAGAAAGGCGAGGTAAATACCCATCACATGTTAGGGAAGCACCCAACTAGGTGCAACGAAGGTCCATCACCGCCTGCAGGTGACACCATTGCTCATGCTGGCACTGCAGCTGAAATCAAGTTTAGTATCTGTTCTCATCAGTTGCTGTGCCTGCTGGTGGTATAGTGGTGAGCATAGCTACTTCCCAAACAGTTGATCTGGGTTCGATTCCCGTCTATTGCAGGAGGCAATTCAGAATCAGTACAATATCTAATACGTCCCCCTACCCGGGAAAATTGTTTGGAGAGAGGGCATGTAGGTGGGGGGGAAGGAGGTTTCGCTGGAAGAGCCAGAGGAGTGCCCCCTGGGCTAGTGTGTGTGGTGGTGACAACAGCTGGATGGATTTGGGAAAACTGTTGCTTTAACCCGTATGGTATCAATTCTTCTCAGTTTAATACCGTATACGTCCCCTATATTTAATGGACTTTTCAAACACGGAAAACGGAAAAAGAGCTTGCTCTGGCCAGGGGAGTGTCTTTCCCACTGCAGCTAAGGGGACGTGTCCATGCTCTGCCTATCACAGGTCAGGAGGCAGATAAAAGAAGAACAAAAACAAACATGAGTACAACTTCGGCTACGTCCCCTATCCGGCTAAATTGTTTGTAGAGTGGGCCTGTAGGTGGGGGGGGGGCAGAGTGGGGCAAGGAGGTTTCGCTGGAAGAGCCAGAGGAGTGCCCCCTGGGCTAGCGTGTGTGGTGGTGACAACAGCCGGAATGCAATTGGAAATACTCTAGCATCAGCTGGTGCAGTATCGATTCTTCTCAGTTTAATAACGTATACGTCCCCTATCTTGGGACCCTATATTTAATGGATATTTCGAACACGGAAAAGGGAAAAAGAGCTTGCTCTGGCCAGGGGAGTGTCTTTCCCACTGCAGCTAAGGGGACGTGTCCATGCTCTGCCTATCACAGGTCAGGAGGCAGATAAAAGAAGAACAAAAACAAACATAGTAACATAGTAACATAGTTTGTAAGGCCGAAAAAAGACATCTGTCCATCCAGTTCAGCCTGTTTTCCTACAAGTTGATCCAGGGGAAGGCAAAAAAAACCCTGTGAGGTAGAAGCCAATTTTCCTCACTTTAGGGGGAAAAATTCCTTCCCGACTCCAGTCAGGCAATCAGAATAACTCCCTGGATCAACGACCCATCTCTAGTAACTATAACCTGTAATATTATTACCCTCCAGAAAGACATCCAGGCCCTTCTTGAACTCTCTTAGTGAACTTACCATCACCACCTCCTCAGGCAGAGAGTTCCATAGTCTCACTGCTCTTACCGTAAAGAATCCTCTTCTATGTTTATGTACAAACCTTCTTTCCTCCAGACGCAGAGGATGTCCCCTCGTCACAGTCACAGTCCTGGGGATAAATAGATGATGGGAGAGATCTCTGTACTGACCTCTGATATATTTATACATAGTTATTAGATCTCCCCTCAGTCGTCTTTTTTCTAAAGTGAATAACCCTAATTTTGATAATCTTTCTGGGTACTGTAGTCCCCCCATTCCAGTTATTACTTTAGTTGCCCTCCTCTGAACCCTCTCCAGCTCTGCTATGTCTGCCTTGTTCACAGGAGCCCAGAACTGTATACAGTACTCCATATGTGGTCTGACTAGTGATTTGTAAAGTGGCAGGACTATGTTCTCATCACGGGCATCTATGCCTCTTTTGATGCAACCCATTATCTTATTGGCCTTGGCAGCAGCTGTCTGACACTGGTTTCTGCAGCTTAGTTTGCTGTTCACTAAAATTCCTAGGTCCTTTTCCATGTCAGAGTTACCCAATGCTTTACCATTTAGTATGTACTGGTGACTTGCATTATTCCTTCCCATATGCATAACCTTACATTTGTCAGTGTTAAACCTCATCTGCCACTTATCTGCCCAAGCCTCCAGTCTATCCAGATCCTGCCGTATCAGTGCACTGTCCTCCTCTGTGTTAATTACTTTACACAGTTTAGTGTCATCTGCAAAAATTGATATTTTACTGTGCAAGCTTTCTACAAGATCATTAATAAATATATTGAAGAGAATAGGACCCAATACAGACCCCTGTGGTACCCCACTAGTGACAGTGACCCAATCTGAGTATGTACCGTTAATAACCACCCTCTGTTTTCTATCACTAAGCCAGTTACTTACCCACATACAGACATTTTCTCCAAGGCCAAGCATTCTAATTTTGTATACTAACCTTTTATGTGGTACCGTGTCAAACGCTTTGGAGAAGTCCAAATATACGACATCCATTGAGTCGCCGCGGTCAAGTCTAGAACTTACCTCCTCATAGAAACTGATTAAATTGGTTTGACATGACCGATCCCTCATGAAGCCATGCTGATATGGAGTTATTTGCTTATTTTCATTGAGGTACTCCAAGATAGCATCTCTCAGAAAACCTTCGAACAGTTTACCCACAACAGAAGTTAAACTTACCGGCCTATAGTTTCCAGGCTCTGTTTTTGGACCCTTTTTGAATATTGGCACCACATTTGCTATGCGCCAATCCTGTGGAACACTCCCTGTCAGTATAGAGTCCTTAAATATCAGAAATAAGGGTCTGTCGATTACATTACTTAATTCTCTTAGGATACGGGGGTGTATGCCATCCGGTCCTGGTGATTTGTCTATTTTAATATTTTTAAGACGTTGCTGGCACCTCTTCCTGGGTCAGAGAGGACACTTTTAAAGGGGAATTTACTTTTATACTCTGCATTTCATCTGACATTTTATTTTCCTCAGTGAATACAGTGGAGAAAAAGTTATTTAGTAGCTTCGCTTTCTCCTCATCGCTCTCTGCTACTCCCCCCTCATTACTCTGTAAGGGGCCGACACCTTCAGGTTTATACTTTTTAGTATTTATATAATTGAAGAACATTTTAGGGTTAGTTTTACTCTCTTTGGCGATTAATCTCTCGGTCTCTAGTTTGGCTGTTTTTATGTGTCTTTTACATATTCTATTTTTTTCCTTATAGTTTTTCAATGCTTCCTCACTCCCCTCCTGTTTTAGTGATTTAAATGCTTTCTTTTTGTCATTTATTGCTTTCTTTACAGGTCTATTTATCCACATTGTTTTTTTCTTGTTTCTTATTATTTTATTCCTGTATGGTATGTACCTCTCACAATTAGATATTAGGATGCTTTTAAAAATATCCCATGAAACATGAGTACAACTTCGGATACGTCCCCTAACCGGCTAAATTGTTTGTAGAGTGGGCCTGTAGGTGGGGGGGGAGGGCAGGGTGGGGCAAGGAGGTTTCGCTGGAAGAGCCAGAGGAGTACCCCCTGGGCTAGCGTGTGTGGTGGTGAGAACAGCCGGATGTATTTAGAATGAAGATGCAGGACCCCAACTTAAAAATTTAGCATCAACCGGTACAGTCGTAAATTATGAGCTAGATCAAGTGTGGCATGACTTTTAAATGGATATTGCATGTGGTCACGTACTCCCTGGAACCCCATAGTCACCCCTTCCCTGATGTGCTAGCCCAGAACATTCTCTGCCCCAATTCGCAAGACCTGTTGCCGTGTGCTGACAGTGTGGATTTACCAGTGTTGTCTGAGGAGGTGGTGGACAATGGCGAGACACAGGTGTCGGGGGGTGAGGTAGTTGTATGGGAAGCAAGTTACAGTGGGGACTCCTTGGAGGGGACTTTCTCATGATGGGAGAAATTCAACTTGGGTGGATCAGGCACATTAACAGATGAATTTTTTGGGGGGTTTATTTAACTTTTATTTAGCAAAAATAACCACAGAGATATTTATTCGTTATCTTCTCTGCGCAGTCTGGCGTTGGGGTTCCTCACTTTGATGGCGAGCTGTGCCGCTCTCTCCACAATTGTCTGTGTGTTCTTAGATGGAGACTTTGTCGGCGATTTCAGTACAGAAGGACTTGTTGCTCATCCACAGAACCTCGTCCTCCTTGACATTGTGGACAAGGAATTTGCGGGTGGACCAGGAATTTGCGGAACCCTGTGAGCTGCATGTGTTTGGTCTTCTACTTGCTACCGTATCCAATGTTGGGCAATATAGATTCGCAAGTAATATTATTTTTCACACCTATCCCAAAAATAAAAATGTATGCAGTATGCGCAAATAAAACTTGGAACTGGAATTGGAGAGAGGGCCTGTAGGTGGGGGGGGGGGGGCAGGCTGGGGGGAAGGAGGTTTCGCTGGAGAGCCAGAGGAGTGCCCCCTGGGGCTAGCGTGTGTGGTGGTGACAACAGCCGGATGGAGTTAGAATGACGACGCAGGACCCCAACTTAAAAATTTAGCATCAACCGGTACAATTGTCAATTATGAGCTCGTTCAAGTGCCGCATGACTTTTAAATGGATATTGCATGTG
>ONZH01017428.1:0-34750 GCA_900303285.1 Rhinella marina | reverse complement strand
CTGAACTGTGACACACAGAATGGTTCCACAGTGCTGTGTGCAATGGATTTGTATCACTGAGATAGAACAATAAAAAAAACAGGGTTAGATATGGCGATAGCTGCACTACTAGTGCCAGCCAGCCAAGTGACAAAAAAAAATAAAATAAAATGTCTTCTAGCCCTTAGAAGGGCTGTTGGGTTCTTTGTGGGTGATCCCTGCCTAACAGACAACTAAATGCAGGCCCTAACACTGTCCCTGAAAGGCAGCAGCTCTATCCCTAGCGACATCCAGACGGCATCTGAGCCGAGCACCGCGGCCAGTCGATAGTATATTCCAGGGTCACCTGATCAGGCCAGCCAACCCCTGCTATCGACATGTAAGGGCCCCATGTGATGCTGGGTGGTACGCAGAGTCTCCTGGCTTGTGATTGGCTGTGTTTTTAGGCGCCAAAAAAGCACGATGCGGAAGTTGCCATTTCCTCGAGCATGGCGAGATACTCGTCCGAGCAGCGAGCACTTACGAGTACCCTAATACTCGAACAAGCACCAAGCTCAGACGAGTATGCTCGCTCATCTCTACTCCTGAGTAACAAAAGGTCTACCCCGGGCACATTTGGCTCCAAATCTCACACTGCTGCAACAGGTTTCCTTTGGAGGACCCTGGCAACTATCTGTTGGACATACTGTACAGTAACACAAACTGTATATGTAAAATAAGTTATTCAATATCAATGTGGACACCCCAATAACAGTAGAACAAGACAGGTTATTTACCCCAATTTGAGAATCAAGGCCTAATAGAATTGTTTATCTATTAAATAAGGTGGACAACCCAATAACAGTTGAAGGAAACAGGTCATTCACACAAATTTGAAAAGCAAGGTTAATAGAATTGTTTATCTAGTAAACAAGGAGGACATCCCAATAACAGTAGAATTAGACAAGTTATTCACCCCAATTTGAGAATCAAGGCTTAATAGATATTTTTATCTATTAAACACGGTGGACACCCTAATAACAGTAGAACAAGACGGGATATTCACCCTAATTTGAGAATCAAGGCCTAATGGAATTGTTTATCTATCAAATGGGGTTTTCCGGGTTCAGAGCACTAATGGGCTGGCTTTAACTCTGCCCTAGCCTTTAAAACAGGCTAGGACAGCGCTAAAGCCTGCCCGTTTTAAAAATTCCTTCCTGTATCCAAAAATAACATCACATTAAAAAAACATTTTTTTTCAGAATATTGTGATTATCCAATAATGGAATAATATCCAGTGATCTTATTTTACAGATTTTATTAACCTCCTCCTATGTGAACTGCCCTTGTACCAGCAAAAATATGGGTGAATAGAGATGAGTGACGTTTTGAAAAATTTGATTCGGACGATTTGATGAACTTTGTCAAGAAATTTGATTCATTATGAATTAATTTGTCACAAATTGGGATAAATCTGGTATACCCAGGTCCTTCTGCCTAATCATTTTCATCCCACTTGGTGGCCAAATCTCAGTGTGAAGGCTTGGAATGTAAACTGCATGTAGACTGCAGAGAGAGTGCAGGGTGAGTGTATTGCCGTGTGCATTACGCTCTAGTGCACCCACATTCATAGAACCAGAAGTGGCTCCATGATAGAGTGGGGACGGTGGCAACAGCAGTAGTGGCCCCCATGACAGAGTGGGAATGATGCTAGCAGCAGCAGTAGTAGTTGTGGCTCATGGCAGACTGGGGATGGTGGTAGCAACAGCAGTGACAGTAATAGCCCCATGACAAAGTTGGGAGCGGGGGCAGCAGCTGTGGCAGTGTTAACATCACTGTTTATCCATCAGAAGAACAGAAAACTAAAAACAAAAAATTAATCCTGTATTTTAAAATATCCATAAAGACTCTTTCAAACAGTCAGTCTTTGGTCAGTGTTTTGCGTCAAGGGTTCCACCGGTCAGATCTTTGTGAGAATGGACAATGGTGCTCATAGGCAATGCCTAACCGACTACACAGCAAGACTTAGTGGTAGTCTATGTTTTTATCCTTCTCAGAAGATATAAAAATTGCCTGTCAGGGCTGGGATACACAGACAAGGGGAAAGTGATCCCTAAGCTAAATCCCAACCCCTTTCCCTGCCTATTGCCTACTCAGGCTAACCCCTGAGTCGACAACCAGAAGACTCGAGATACACTAGCAAAAGTGCAGGGGATGGGGAAAACAAACAAGACAGACAAACAAGAACAAATGGAAAGTCAGATAGCCGCGTCAAAACCAGGAGAGTACGTCAGGAACAAAATCAGTAAGCCAAGAGTAGTCACAAAACACGCCGAGGGTCAAAGAACAAACAAGAGTCTAAATAGCAGAGCACAAATGACAAACCAGGTAGTAGCAAGGAAACTCCAAACACTGGCAGCAAGGTTAACATTTGAGGGCCTTAAATACCTAAGAGACCCCACCCAACCAGCTGACTGGGAGGAGAAAGCAAGGAACAAAACTTAACTCATGAGATACCAAATGAACAGAAAATAAACAGACTAAATTGCTTGCGTTTTCCGGGAGCCAGAAACAGGCCGCGAGCTAGTGTGCACACCAGCCACGTCCCTGGCACTAATGATCGTCGCGCGCGTCCCCTGCCTGGGATGCGCATCCACAGCCAGAGACCGTCGGCTGGAGGAGGAGCCTGACGAAATAGCGGAAGAAGTCTGGCCACGGGCAACCACATCGCCAGCAGAACGGGTGCCATGACTGCTGGTCCTGACAGTACCCCCCCCTCCAGGAGGGGGCTCCGGACCCTTAGAACTCAGAGATGGTTTAGAAGGATGACTCTGGTGAAACAATCTCACTAACCAGGGTGCATGCACATCCCGAGCAGGGACCCAAGATCTATCTTCTGGACCGAATCCCTTCCAATGGATGAGGTACTGAAGGGAATTCCTCACCAACCTAGAGTCCAGAACCCTCTCCACCTCATACTCAAGATCTCCATGCACAACAGACGGAGAGGGAGGGTCAGAGAGGGGTACAACAGGGTCAACATAGCGCTTTAGCAGATTTTTATGAAAAGTATTGTGGACCCGCCATTCAGGGGGCAACGCAACCTTGAAAGATACAGGATTAAACACATGAGTTATGACAAAAGGACCGATGAACCTAGGAGCAAATTTCAGAGACGGAACTTTCAATTTGAGGTTTTTAGTAGACAACAAGACTTTATCACCCACAACAAAAGTTTCAGAGACAGTATGTTTATTCCTGGAATGGTGGACCATTTGGCTTTGTGATTTTTTCAAGTTCTGCTGAACTCGTGACCACACTGTGCACAGTTGGTTAGTTATGGATTTTGCCCGAGGAGTATCAGAAACAGAACACGATGAGAAAGAAAACCTGGGGTGAAAACCATAATTACAGTAAAAGGGTGATGTGAGTGTGGATGAACTAGTGTGATTGTTGATAGCAAATTTGGCTAGCGGAAGATATGAGGCCCACTGATGCTGACAGTCAGAGATAAAAAGACGAAGGTACTGGATCAGCTCCTGATTCATCCTCTCCGTCTGCCCATTGGTTTCAGGGTGAAAGGCAGAAGAAAAGGACAATTTAACCTCTAATTTAGAACAGAAGCTCGCCAAAACTTGTACCCCCCTGCCGGATACCACCTCATCAGGAATACCATGGAGACGAACCACATGCTGGATAAACAAATCAGCCAATTCTTCCGCTGATGGGAGTTTTTTCAACGGAATGAAATGACCCATTTTAGAGAAACGATCCACCACTACCCAAATGACAGTGCACCCCTGGGATGGTGGCAAATCGGTAACAAAGTCCATGGAAATGTTAGACCAGGGTTTGTCTGGCACTGGGAGCGGGAGAAGAGGTCCCTCAGGGCGTCTCCTGGGGATCTTTCCCCACGCACAGACTTGACAAGCCTGAACAAAAGCATAAATGTCAGTATGCATACGTGGCCACCAATAATTTCTTTTCAGTAAATCTAATGTTCCCCACCTGGGTGACCTGCTAGCACTGAACAATGTCTCCTCTAACACTCTCAAACGGCAAGACATGGGAACAAACAATTTGCCTTCCGGAAGGTCTTTAGGAGCAGAATTTTGTTCAGCAAGAATTTGAGAAGAGAGTTGAGAGGAGACAGCTGCCAGTACAATACCTGGAGGTAAAATGTTACCAGACTCAGACTCCGAACCCTCAGGAATACCGAAACTCCGGGATAAAGCATCAGCTTTTACATTTTTTGTACCCGGACGGTAGGTAACAACAAAATTAAAACGGGAGAAAAACAAGGCCCATCTGGCCTGACGAGCATTGAGACGTTTAGCACTATCAAGATACACCAGGTTTTTATGGTCTGTGATCACTGTCACTGGGTGAAGAGCTCCCTCCAAGAAATGGCGCCACACTTCAAAAGCCCATTTGATGGCAAGGAGCTCGCGATTCCCAATATCATAATTTCTTTCACATGAAGAGAATTTTTTAGAGAAAAATGCACATGGCCTGAGGTTTGTGAGAGCAGAAGACCCTTGAGATAATACTGCCCCTACACCGACCTCAGAAGCATCTACCTCTACAATGAAGGGTTGAGAGAGATCAGGCTGAATCAACACAGGGGCTGTAGAAAAAGCTTTCTTGAGCTCCTGAAACGCAGAGTATGCTGCAGGAGACCAGTTGCTAGGATCAGCCCCCTTGCGGGTAAGATCCGTGAGTGGTTTGGCGATTACGGAAAAGTTTTTTATAAAGTTTCTGTAGTAATTGGCAAAACCTAGAAACCGTTGAAGGGATTTTAAGTCAGTGGGGCGGACCCACTCTGCTATCGCCTGAACCTTACACGGATCCATCTGTACATCGGAAGGAGTGACCACATAACCCAGAAATGAAACCTTTTGCACACAAAAAATACATTTTTCCAACTTAGCGAACAAAGAGTTTTTTCGCAACCGGGACAACACAAGGCGAAGATGTTCATGATGGGTGGTCAGATCTGGAGAAAAAAATCAGGATGTCATCCAGATAGACCACCATAAAGACCCCAATAACATCATGAAAAATGGTATTCATAAAACCTTGGAAGACTGTCGGGGCATTACTCAGACCGAAAGGCATAACAAGATATTCAAAGTGCTCCAGTGGTGTGTTAAAAGCAGTCTTCCACTCATCTCCTTCCCGAATCCGAATCAGATTATACGCTCCCCTTAGGTCTAGTTTGGAGAACCAATTGGCCCCAGAAACCTGATTCAGAAGGTCCGGAATAAGAGGAAGACGTCCAGAGTTCTTGACCGAGATTTTATTTAATTCGCGGTAATCTATACACGGCCTTAACCCACCATCTTTTTTCTCCACAAAAAAGAACCCAGCCCCCGTTGGGGACTCAGAAGGTCTAATGTGCCCAATAGCCAAGCTTTCATCAATATACTGTTTAACCCTTTCACGACCGGAGGTTTTTTCGGTATTGCGTTTTCGTTTTTTGCTCCTTGCCTTCATACAGCCATAACTTTTTTATTTTTCTGCTCACATAGTTGTATGAGGGCTTGTTTTTTGCGGGACAAGTTGTACTTTCAAATGCCACCATTTATTATTGGATATGTTGTAGTGGGAAGCGGGAAAAAAATTCCAAATCGGGTGAAATTGCAAAAAAAACACTATTCCACTACAGTTTTCCGGGTTTTTAATTTACAGCGTTCGCTGTTCATTAAAACTGACCAGTTACTTTCATTCTACAGGTCAGTACGAATCCAGCGGTACCTAACATGTTTAGTTTTTCTTGTGTTTTGATAGTGATAAAAAAATGATAAAGTTGGTTGTTTTGTTTTTTTTTTTTTTGGTCATCATATCTTGACCCTGATAACTTTTTGGCATTTATGTGTACAGAGCTGTATGGGGGCTCATTTTTTGCGGGGCGATCTGAAGTTTTTATTGATACCATTCTGGGGTGTGTCTGACTTTTTGATCGCTTTTTATTTAATTTTTGTTTAGAAAAAAAAAGTGACAAAAAACGTCAAATCGCCATTTGGACGCTTTTTTCCGCCACACAATTTGTCGTATTGGAATTTTTTTTTTTTAGTTTAAAAGTACGGGCGTTTTCGGTCACGGTGATACCCATGATGTCTATATTTATTGTTATTTAGGTATTTATTTTTTAATTATACGGAAAGGGGGGTGATTTAAACTTTTATATTTTTTTTATTTTTTATATATTTTTTAACATTTTTTTTAAATTTTTTTTTAATTATTTGAAAGATCAAATATAAGCTAATATATTGTACTTTTAATTTTTTTCACTATGAGCAATCTCTGATTTTTATCTTGAATTAAAACTCATGATTGCTCATTTCTTATCCTGGCCTGCCATCTAGTGGCCAGAATAAGAATTGCACTTTGAAAGCTGTAATCCTCACCAGCGAGGATTACAGCTTTCATAACGTGTACAGACGGCCCGATTGGCCAATCGGGTCGTCTGTACATCACCCGGAAGCAAACTGCTTCCGGGTACAGACGCCACCGGAAGCCATGAGAGGGGCCCAGAAGAAAAGAGAGGCCCATCGGAAGACGCCGCCGATGGAGGTAAGTAGCCACAAGTCTCTGCTGTTAGAAACAGCAGAGACTTGCCGGCCATGACGCCCGCCGCACCCGCGAGCGGGCGTCATGTCCCCGCACCGCCCGAGCGCCGTACATGTACGGCGCCGGTCGGGAAGGGGTTAAGTGACTCTCTTTCAGGTACAGACAGATTATAAATACGACCCTTAGGCAGCTTGACTTTGGGCAAGAGATCTATCTTACAGTCAAAATCCCTATGAGGAGGAAGGACTTGAGACAGGGGTTTGGAGAAAACATCTGCGAAATCAGAGATAAACTCCGGGATCCCAGCATCACATGCAATCGTGGTACAGAGTGAGACCTGAGACATATGGGCCTTACACTGAGGACCCCAGCGAACAAGATCCAGTGTACCCCAGTCAATAACTGGATTATGTTCCTGGAGCCAAGGCGTCCCCAGGATAACGTTCACGAACAAATTTTTCATAACCAGAAAAGAACAATATTCTATGTGTAGTGCACCCACCACCAATTTTATCTCAGGGGTGCGGAATTTGACCAAACCAGCACGCAATGGGGTCATATCCACACTTGATACTAGGATAGGAGGGGACAACGGAAGCATGGAAGACAAAACCTGGGACACAAAATCAAAGTCTATGAAATTAGCAGCTGCACCAGAGTCCAGAAAAGCCAGACCTGTACATGAGGCTGACTGGACCTCAATAGTGCAGGGCAGAAACATCTTAGCAATTTTAGGGAGTACCTGAGCTCCTAGGCAGTCCTCCCGACAATTGCCTAGGAGCGGAAGTTTTCCTGCTGTGACTTCTTGGGACAGGCATTTAGCTGATGTTCGGAACTCCCACAGTAGAAACAGTCGATTCTTCCTGCGATGTTCCCTCCTCTGCTCTGGGGTGATACTGCCGAGCTCCAATGGTTCAGGCCCAGGTAGAGATGAGACCGTACTGAGGGTTGGCCGAGGAGCGGGGGACACCCGAGGTGGTCGTCTGGACCTTAGGCGTCGATCTGCCCGGATGGCGAGGGTCATAGCTTCGTCAAGTTTTAGGTTCTGCATGAGCTAATAATAAGTCTTTTACCTGGTCTGAGAGGCCGGTCATGAATAGGTCTTTCAAAGCCTGATCGTTCCACCCGAGTCCGTCACGTACCGAACTGTCTGAACGTAGCACAATATTCTTCCGCCATTTGTCTACCCTGACGGAGGGATAACAAGTGGGAAACCGCTAACGCAGGTCGGTCTGGTTCATCATAAATCTGACCCAGTGCAGACAAAAAACTGTCCAGAGAAGAGCGCAGAGGTGAATCAGGAGGTAAGGAAAGCGCCCAATTTTGTGGGTCACCCCGCAGGAGAGACATAACCAGCCCCCCCTTTTGCGCTTCTGTCCCAGAGGACCGAGGTCGTAAAGAAAAATAAGTTTACACCCTTCCCGAAATGAAAAAAATTTCTTACAATCGCCAGAAAAATGGTCGGGAAGGGGAACCTTAGGTTCAGGTGCAGGTGACTGAACGGCCGGAGGTGGCACCGGGTCCGTAGCATACATGTCTTCCTGAACCTGAAGGCGGATAGCCAGATCTTGAACCAACTTGGTCAAGGCCTGGACCTGCGCGACCACAGCTGACATAGGCTCCATAGGTGGAGTGAACGTAGCTGGATGTATGCAGGTTGCAGGCCTCTTTTGGGCCAGTGTTTCTGTCAGGGCTGGGATACACAGACAAGGGGAAAGTGATCCCTAAGCTAAATCCCAACCCCTTTCCCTGCCTATTGCCTACTCAGGCTAACCCCTGAGTCGACAACCAGAAGACTCGAGATACTCTAGCAAAAGTGCAGGGGAAGGGAAAACAAACAAGACAGACAAACAAGAACAAATGGAAAGTCAGATAGCCGCGTCAAAACCAGGAGAGTACGTCAGGAACAAAATCAGTAAGCCAAGAGTAGTCACAAAACACGCCGAGGGTCAAAAAACAAACAAGAGTCTAAATAGCAGAGCACAAATGACAAACCAGGTAGTAGCAAGGAAACTCCAAACACTGGCAGCAAGGTTAACATTTGAGGGCCTTAAATACCTAAGAGACCCCACCCAACCAGCTGACTGGGAGGAGAAAGCAAGGAACAAAACTTAACTCATGAGATACCAAATGAACAGAAAATAAACAGACTAAATTGCTTGCGTTTTCCGGCGACCAGAAACAGGCCGCGAGCGAGTGTGCACACCAGCCACGTCCCTGGCACTAATGATCGTCGCGTGCGTCCCCTGCTTGGGACGCGCATCCACAGCCAGAGACCGTCGGCTGGAGGAGGAGCCTGACGAAATAGCGGAAGAAGCCTGGCCACGGGCAACCACATCGCCACCAGAGTCAGAGACAGGACCAGCAGAACGGGTGCCATGACTGCCGGCCCTGACATTGCCCCTATTTTTGACCAGTAGCGAGGGTCTAACAATGTGGATAGCCAGTTTTCATCCCTTTGCCAAATCCTGACAATATGGTTGTTAGTAAGCATACAAGAAAGCATGCATCTGACCATTTGCGCAAGTGACTAAAAGGGTTTCCCTGCCTTTATCTCTGCTGCATACTGCCATGGTCTGTCGGGGTCATGTGCGTTGTCTTTGCCGTCCCCCTCCAGTTCCTCATGCTCCTCTTGCTCTTCTCCAGTCACTTGGGCAGATAAACCACCTAGTTGTGTATAGTATTCCTGGACGTTTATGTCCTTCCCGAGTCCTCATCCTACTCAGGGCTCTGGTGGTCGTGAGATGTAGGTGCTACATCTTCTGTCCCTCACCAATCAGATTTTTCCGCATCCTCTCCAGGCCATGAAGAAGCGGAATTACATCATCCATCCATAGTTCTGCTGACTGACAAATAAAGTGGCCTCCTCAAAGGACCTAAGCAAATGGCACATGTCTTGCATGAGCCGCCACTGGCTAATGTTGCATTAAGAAATCACTGACATCATTGCCCACCTTCCTCTGCTCGTACAGGTGGTCTAACTTATGTAGTGTGGAGTTCTAACTAGTGGAATCATCACATATCAGGCTATGGTGGGGAACAGTATTTTGCCTTTGCAGCTCAAGGAGGATGTGTTTTGCCTGGTATGAGTGGCTGAAGTACATGAACAGTTTTCTGGATATTTTTAACAGCTCTTGCAGCTCAGTGGAAGACTTGAGGAACCGGCTGACAATGAGATTGAAGACATGTGCTGTGCAGGGTGCATAGGTCAGCCCTCCCTGACACAGCACAGACAAAGTGTTCTTCCCGTTATCAGTAACCATGGTTCCTATCTCCAGTTGGCAAGGAGACAGACAGTGTTCGATTTCTTTATTGATGACTCTTAGCAGTTCCTCCCTGGTGTGGCTCCATTCGCCCAGGCTAACTACATGCACAATCGCATGACAATGCCTAGCTTTGCATAGGTGATATGCTGGAGGACCACTGTGAACTGTTCCTACATTGGAGGGTGTGAACACTGTGAAGGATGAGGAGGCAGAGGACATTTGCACAGAAATCCCACCATTAAAACACGGAGGAGGCATTACCATCAAAACTTGCTGGTGTGCCTGTTCTGGAACCACATTTACCCAGTAGGCTGTGAATCACATATATTGTCCTTGACTCCATATGTCAGTGCTGGCATGAACTGTACCAGACACCGAGAGGCCCAAGGACTGGCCCACCTTCTGCTCAATATACATGTTTTTGGTTTGGGACCCTCCACCTTGCCTGGGCACAAGCCATCAACTCTCTGAAATGTGCAGAGTCAACTACTTGGAAAGGGAGGGACTGTAGCACCAGCAACTTGGCCAGGTGCACATTCTTCTGTTCTCTTTTCGAAATCGCCTCAGTGATCAACTACTGTGAAAACAAATGACGAGGAGGAGGAGCATCAGGAGCTATAGACAACATTGAAGTCAATGGGAAGGAATCCTTCTGTTGACATTGGCAAGCCTTGACTGCTGGAAAGGGGGTGCGGGCTGGTGAAAGATGCAACGGTTGCTGTATCAGGCTATAAGACAAAATTAAAGGTACTGTTTTCCACGCCACTTTATGGTGATTCTCAATGTGTTGATGCATGGCGTTGTGACAACATTAGCACCCTGGCTGTTCCTCATGTTCTGCCCACATATCCTGCCTACTACCATGCGAACGCCCTTAACGACTTGCTAAAAAATTCCCAAACTGCCGAGTATGGCATTTTCCCTCCACCACTGCGTGATGCCTGCCTGCCGCTGCTTTTATGAACTCATGCACTGCTTTCACTCGCCTGTCTCACGGGCACACTGCAACCCTGCTGTCTCATGTGCACACTGCCATCCTGCTGTCTCATGGGCATGCTGCCACCCTTGCCCTCTTATGATGACACTGCCCTCTCTTCACCAGGCTCCCATGTGCGATTGTCATCATCATCTACATCAGTTTGCTCCTCACTAATGTCACCCTCACCTGTCTCTGCCGCATGTCCCTGACCTCTTGCAACATGTGCTCTCACCCGACTGTTATCATGGGTAGTTGCATGCCTAACGGAGTTCAAAGAGGACCTCTCCTCCAAATCTGGGCTCGCCTGTAACTGTTGACTGTGCTCACAAAGCTCATCGCCACAAAAGTGGAGCAGATCCGGGGGCTACCATTATGTGGCTACCAGAAGAAACAGCAAAAGCAAGAGGCAGGTTCAGAACAGGTGAGGGCATACAGACAGTTCCTAGGCCATGCCAACTAAGCAAGGTGTTAGAGGAATCCACCCATTCCTAGCTGTGTGTATCTGTTGTCAGATGGATCCTTATTATATATTTTTTAAAAATGTACATAATGTCCGGAATATACAGAATGGTCTTGAGACACATAGTGTCTCAAATGGCAAGGGGAGGACCCCGTCACTAAAATTAATCTCGATAGAATGGATATGTAAGTTAGGTACCCTACAACCCTGTGGTTTAAATGTAGATTTCGATCTTAAACCATGTTTGATGTGAGCAGCATGCATTAAAATTGAGCTCGAGTAATTAGGTATTATAATAACTGAGAGAATCTGTCTTTATGAATGAGTGTTGAAGCATCAGCACATTGGTTAACGCTGTGCACATTATTCCGTTCATATGAATGGGACTAGAGTAGTGATTACTGAATGACTGCTTTTGGTCATGTGACCATGAGGGAGAGGTAAAGTGTGGTTTTCATTGATGGATCTGTGAAGCATGTTAGAGGGTGAGGTAAGAGTGGAGTTTTGAAAATTCTATTATGAAAAAGTATGTTTTTAGCAATTTTTAATGTATGAACAATGAATGTAAAGTTACAGACACAATTCACTGAAAATATAAAAAAAGGATTATGAATTGAGATTGTGAATGGAGGGGATTATCTTAGACAGGTGGAGGGAGGAGTAACTCCCAGTCGGATATAAAAGATACGCCCCCGAAAGGTGGGACGTATGTCCCTGACGAAGCGGAGGTGAAACCCGGGTTGGGCACTAGACCGGAGACCGAATCGGTTATGCCTGTATTTTTTATGATCTTGTAAGTACAATTAATGCTGGTTTTATAAAAGCAACTATGGTACTTCACTATCCCTTGCTCCTCTGTCCAATTACCTATAGGAGAGACGAGTAGGAGTTTATTTTAAAGTATTAACAGAACAGTGATTAGTTACATCAAGGAGTGCCAACATCTTTCAGCCCGGCCGGATCTGTATCTGCTGGGAGCAGCATGGTTTCTCATTTGTCTTGCGTGCAGAAGTCCTAACTAGGTGTATCAGAAGGAATGTTGTCCAAGGGAGGAGGACCTGGAGTACATTTTGATTAGGTGTACCAGAAAGACTGTCTGAGGGAAGAGGAGATAAGAAAGTGATTTGGCTACGGGTGAGAGTGTTTTTTTGTTGTTTTGTTGATGTATAGATCACCCACTACACTTTGACCACGTCTGCAGCCTACCCTACCCTTCAAACTGCTCCTTGTCTATTCCATCTCCTTGGTGCCCTTCTTTTAATCTTATATATTTTGGCTGTTATCCAAAATATTTTTGATTAATCATCTTATTTCTCTAATTTCTCTTATTGAGGGAGGAGGACCTAGATTAGGTGTACCAGAAGGATTATAATCCGAGAGAGGAAGACCTAGAGGAAGCCTGGCTGACAAATTATGTAATTCAGGATTTGGGGTGCCTTGTGAGTCGGACCCAAATCCTGTAATTGGACTGAGACAGACCGACAGACCATGGGAACCACATGAAGTAAGTCTGGAGATCAAAAGAGGAATACTGCCAGACAAAATAGTGGAGAGAGAGTAGGAAAGAGAAGGTAGAGATGCAGTGAAAGGGTGTAGCAAGTTGTTGAAAAAAGTCTGGAATGTCAAAAGATAGAAGTTTGGATGTTGAAAATGAAATGGATGACACAGTTAAATGGATTACTCTGAACTAAGAATCTCCTTCTGAGTGCCGAGTGCTTGGGGAGACTTAGGTCAATAAGTGAGACCCCAGTAGTTAGAGTCAGGTCCCAGTGGCATTGTATTGATTTTGTTTATCCTGTTACATGCATTTTAAGGTTCTGTCTTGAATAATTTGATTTGTATTTGTTATAACTTTCTGTTTGTAGGAGAGAAGATAAGAAGAATGTCCATTATTAGCCAGAAACACTCAATATGTTTATGATATGTCTCCTTCTCCCTGAATATCTCTGTGTGAATGCGTTGTTGAGTTACAGGAAAGCTGGGAACTTGTATGAAGGTAGACAATGGGGTCCAAGTAGCTGTGAGTGGAGTAACCTAATGACCCTGAAATGGGATAATGGAATGTGTTGAAGTCATAAATCATTAGTAACATAGTAACATAGTTTATAAGGCCAAAAAAAGACATCTGTCCATCCAGTTCAGCCTGTTTTCCTACAAGTTGATCCAGAGGAAGGCAAAAACCCCTGTGAGGTAGAAGCCAATTTTCACCACTTTAGGGGAGAAAATTCCTTCCCGACTCCAATCAAGCAATCAGAATAACTCCCTGGATCAACGACCCATCTCTAGTAACTATAACCTATAATATTACCCTCCAGAAATACATCCAGGCCCCTCTTGAACTCTTTTAGTGAACTTACCATCACTAACCTCCTCAGGCAGAGAGTTCCATAGTCTCACTGCTCTTACCATAAAGAATCCTCTTCTATGTTTGTGTACAAACCTTCTTTCCTCCAGGTGCAGAGGATGTCCCCTCGTCACAGTAACAGTCCTGGGGATAAATAGATTATGGGAGAGATCTCTGTACTGACCCCTGATATATTTATACATAATTATTAGATCTCCCCTCAGTCGTCTTTTTTCTAAAGTGAATAACCCTAATTTTGATAATCTTTCTGGGTACTGTAGTACACCCATTCCAGTTATTACTTTAGTTGCCTTCCTCTGAACCCTCTCCAACTCTGCTATGTCTGCCTTGTTCACAGGAGCCCAGAACTGTACACAGTACTCCATGTGTAGTCTGACTAGTGATTTGTAAAGTGGCAGGACTATGTTCTCATCACGGGCATCTATGCCTCTTTTGATGCAACCCATTATCTTATTGGCCTTGGCAGCAGCTTCCTGACACTGGTTTCTGCAGCTTAGTTTGCTGTTCACTAAAATTCCTAGGTCCTTTTCCATGTCCGAGTTACCCAATGTTTTACCATTCAGTATGTACTGGTGACTTGCATTATTCCTTCCCATATGCATAACTTTATATTTGTCAGTGTTAAACCTCATCTGCCACTTCTCTGCCCAAGCCTATCCATATCCATCTGTAGCAGTGTACTGTCCTCTTCTGTGTTAATTACTTTACACAGTTTAGTGTCATCTGCAAAATAGATATTTTACTGTGCAAGCTTTCTACAAGATCATTAATAAATATATTGAAGAGAATAGGGCCCAATACTGACCCCTGTGGTACCCCACTAGTGACAGTGACCCAATCTGAGTATGTGCCTTTAATAACCACCCTCTATTTTCTATCACTGAGCCAGTTACTTACCCACATACAGACATTTTCTCCCAGTCCAAGCATTCTCATTTTATACACTAAACTTTTATGTGGTACTGTGTCAAATGCTTTGGAGAAGTCCAGATATACGACATCCATTGATCAGCCACAGTCAAGTCTAGAACTTACCTTCTCATATAAACTGATTAAATTGGTTTGACATGACCGATCCCTCATGAAGCCATGCTGATATGAAGTTATGTGCTTATTTTCATTGAGGTACTCCAAGATTGCTTCTCTTAGAAAATCTTCAAACAGTTTACCCACGACAGATGTTTAACTTACTGGCCTATAGTTTCCGGGCTTTGTTTTTGGACCCTTTTTGAATATTGGCACCACATTTGCTATGCGCCAATCCTGTGGAACACTCCCTGTTAGTATAGAGCCCTTAAATATTAGAAATAAGGGTCTGGTGATGACATTACTTAATTCTCTTAGGATACGGGGGTGTATGCCATCCGGTCCTGGCGATTTGTCTAATCTTTTTTTAATTTTTAATCTTTTTAAGACGCCGCTGTACTTCTTCCTGGGTCAGACAGGGCACTTTTAAAGGGGAATTTATTTTTATATTCTGCTTTTCATCTGCCAGTTTATTTTCCTCAGTGAATACAGTGGAGAAAAAGATATTTAGTAGCTTTGCTTTCTCCTCATCGCTCTCTGCAACTTCCCCCTCATTACTCTGTAAGGGGCCGACACCTTCAGGTTTATACTTTTTACCATTTATATAATTAAAGAACATTTTAGGGTTAGTTTTACTCTCTTTGGCAATTAATCTCTCGGTCTCTAGTTTGGCTGCTTTTATTTGTCTTTTACATATTCTATTTTGTTCCTTATAGTTTTTCAATGCTTCCTCGCCACCCTCCTGTTTTAGTGAATTAAATGCTTTCTTTTTGTCATTTATTACTTTCTTTACAGTTCTATTTATCCACACTGTTTTTTCTTGTTCCTTAACCTTTTATTCCCATAAGGTATGTACCTCTCACAATTAGATATTAGGATGCTTTTAAAAATATCCCATTTTGTGGATGTATTTTTATTTTTGAGGACTTTGTCCCAGTTAGTTAGGTCTATGGCCTCTCTTAGTTGGCTAAATTTTGCTTTTTTGAAGTTTGGTATTTTTGTTCCTCCCTGAAGAAACGCTCTCTTGAATGACAATTGGAAGGTTATTATTTTATAGTCGCTATTTCCCAGGTATCCCCCAACCTGCACATCTGTTGTTCTGTCAGGTTTATTGGTTAATACTAAGTCCAGTATGGCCGTCCCTCTAGTCGGGTCCTGAACCAGTTGGGAAAGGTAATTGTCTTTGGTTATTGCCAAGAACCTGTTTACTTTATGAGATATAAAGGTTTCAGTTTCCCAGTCTATATCTGGGTAGTTGAAGTCCCCCATAATAACAACCTTATTATGATTTGCCACCTCGTATATTTAGTTTAGAAGTAGATTTTCTTTGGACTCTGGTATATTGGGTGGTTTATAATAAACTCCTATTAGTATTTTATTACTGTTTTTGGCTCCATTTATTGCTACCCACAGTGACTCCACATCTTCATGTCCCTCACTTATATCTTCCCGGAGTGTGGGCTTTAGACAGGACTTTAGATAAAGGCAGACCCCTCCCCCTGTATGGTTTTGGCGATCCTTTCTAAACAGACTGTAACACTGTACGTTAACTGCCCAGTTATATCTATCATCCAGCCATGTCTCAGTTACTCCCACTATGTCATAGTCCTCCTCACACACCACTAATTCCAGTTCACCAGTTCTATTAGTTAGGCTTCTGGCATTAGTGTACATACAGTTAAGAGGTTTATGTATATTTTTTCCCCTACACCTTTCCTTCTGAAATGTTCTAGTTCCTCCTTCCATTCCTCCCCCAGTTCCATTACCTTACCCCAGGTCTCTATCTGCACTATCTTGCCCTCCTATAATGTAGTTACCCTCCCCCCAATCCCTAGTTTGAACACTCCTCCAGCCTTCTAGCCATCTTCTCCCCCAAAACAGCTGCCCCTTCCCCATTGAGGTGCAGCCCATCCCTATGGTAGAGCCTGTAGCTGACAGAGAAGTTGGCCCCGTTCTCCAAGAACCCAAATCCCTCCTTCCTACACCAGTTCTTGAGCCACTTGTTTACCTCCCTAATCTCTCGCTGCCTTTCTTGTGTGGCTCGTGGTACAGGCAGTATTTCGGAAAACACTACCTTTGAGGTCCTTGCCCTAAGCTTATGCCCTAAATTCCTAAAATCATTTTTAAGGACGCTCCACCTACCTCTAACTTTGTCATTGGTTCCGATATGGACCATGACTGCTGGATCTTCTCCAGCCCCTTCCAGTAATCTGTCAACCCGAACTGTTATATGCCGAACTCGAGCGCCAGGAAGGCAACACACCATTCGACGATCCCGGTCTTTGTGACAGATTGCCCTCTCTGTACCCCTAATAATTGAGTCTCCCACTACCAGCACCTGTCTGCCCTGTCCTGCTCTTCTGTTTACTGTAGCTGACATTCCCCTGACTGGCAGAGGAAGTGTCCAGCTGCAGCAGTGCTCTCCCTGAATCCCCCTCATCTGCCAAACTTGCAAACTTGTTGGGGTGTGTCAGATCAGGGCTAGCCTCCCTGGCACTTTTCCCTCTACTTTCTAACTGTTACCTAGCTAGCTACCTCACTTTCCTGAGCCTCCTCACTACCACCCTCCCCCACATCTACCCCATAGAGTGCTTGCTCAGTGAGCAGCAAACTCTTTTCCAAATTGTCAGCGCTTCTCAGTGTTGAAATTCGCCCAGTTAGATACACGATGTGCGAATCCAAACGGGCAATTTGCTCAGATTTTGAACAAAGATATGCACCCTTAAACGGCTGTTCCAAGACTGCATACATCAGACAAGATGTCCACTGGACTGCTCTGTCAATAATGGAAGACATACTAATGGGGATTACACAAAAAAGAGAAAAAATACAATACAGTAATATGAAACCGACTTACTGTAGTCCCCTTTTAAAGTCTTTGAATCTTTTTGAGTGTGCCAAAGCAGAATGTGAATGGTTCATAGCAAGATACTGAATGTGTGGAGAGAGCTCCAGGAAAACTTTTTGTTTGCTATGAGTTCAAGGAACTTGCATGTGTATGTTAATGTATTGGAAACGTTTCTTTATGTCTTTCCCCAGATCATGTTTCTATGTCTTTTCTATGTTGAATGTTGCGTCTGTTCCTTGTTATGTCAGGTGGACCAGAGATCTGACCTTGTGTGGTGCCAAATTGTCTAGTAGGGGAAGGTCCCAAAGCCCAATCAAGATGGATAGACTTAGATGACATAGAGGGGAGGGAGCGGCTAACTTCCCCCTCCATGTTCACTGTGGGGGGCTGCCGAACACTTGGGAGCCATATGGATCCACTGCAGTTCATTTCTTGAGGTGAAAACATAATACTTCTAGTACAAGGGCCTATTGTTTGCATGTCTCAAGTTAGACCAACATTATTCCAGGGGCAATAGATGCCTTTTATACCATGAAATATGCATTGATTGCTGCCCCTTGCACTAGGCATCCCTGACCCTAAGACTCTTGCATTATTTTGCCATGAACAATCAGGGCAAGCTAGTAGAGTCCCCACCCATGTTTATTAATTGATGATTTAATATGTAAATGTAGATGCTTTATATATGCATACGCAACATGTAATCACTGCTTGAGAACGGTCCTAGTAAGCGGACTGAAACTTTGCACGGGGAATAAAGGACCACACATTTTTTTCACTCAATGGATGTGCCGGGGACTTTTTTATTCATACTTAATCTGTTCTGTTGTATATGACTTACTGTGCGTCAGACTTAGTCTCAGCAGGGGCTCTAATATATCGCTGTGTATATCTTGTTCACCTGCTGTAGCATTCATACTGAATTAGATGGATAGATAGATATAGATATGGATATATAGTGTCAGTAGCGTTGAGCAAATCGAAGTTAACAAAGTGGAATTCAATCCAAATTTCCGGAAAATTTGATTCACCACAAATCCGAATTTTCTTGCCCTTCGTGGTAACAAATCAGATTTTTTTTTTTTTAAATGGCTGCAGCACATGGTACAAAGTGAAAGTAAGAAGCCAGAGAACAAGACATCACACATAATGCCATGCAGCCAGCCAATCAGCAGATAGCCAGCCCCTGTGATGTCACGGCCCTATAAAAAGCCTGGTCTCCAACATTTTACAGTGAACTGAACAAAATGTTTTACAAAGCGTTTAATAGTATAATGTTGGATAGGGACAGTGCAGGAACAGTGTAGGGAGATTGTAGGAGCAGAAAATAAAGACATAATAGAGTTGCTTATCTATTAAACAAGATGGACACCATTCAATTTAGATCAATTCTGTGGCCTACACAGTGAATTGATGTAAACTGCACTGTCTCCTAAGGACCCCTTCAGCTTATAGAGCCTGCACTATGCTGCAGTCTCCCTATGCTCTCCCTACAGTGTCTAAAAACTCTCCCTACGATCTTCCTACACTGTCCATATCCAGGATTATACCATTAAAAGCTTTGTAAAACACTTTGCGGAGTTCTCTGTAAAAGAACAGGATGAGACTTTTTATAGGGATGTGACATCACCAGTGTTGGCTATTTGTTGATTGGCTGAATGTACAGCATTATGGGTGATCTCTCATTCCCAGGCTTCTTACTTTCACTTTATAATGTGAAGCAGCCATTTTAGAAAATATCCGATTCATTACCATAAAGCACAAGAAAATTCAGATTCATGGCGAATATAATCTTTTCTGAAATTCGTATCAAATTCCACTTCGTTAACTTCAACTCCAAGTTTGGACACACCTTCTCATTCAAAGAGTTTTCTGTATTTTCATGACTATGAAAATTGTAGATTCACACTGAAGGCATCAAACTATGAATTAACACATGTGGAATTATATACTTACCAAAAAAGTGTGAAACAACTGAAAATATGTCTTATATTCTAGGTTCTTCAAAGTAGCCACCTTTTTCTTTGATTACTGCTTTGCACACTCTTGGCATTCTCTTGATGAGCTTCAAGAGGTAGTCACCTGAAATGGTATTCCAACAGTCTTGAAGGAGTTGCCAGAGATGCTTAGCACTTGTTGGCCCTTTTGCCTTCACTCTGCAGTCCAGCTCACCCCAAACTATCTTGATTGGGTTCAGGTCTGGCGACTGTGGAGGCCAAGACATCTGGCATAGCACCCCATCACTCTCCTTCTTGGTCAAATAGCCCTTACACAGCCTGGAGGTGTGTTTGGGGTCATTGTCCTGTTGATAAATAAATGATGCTCCAACTAAACACAAACCGGATGGAATAGCATGCCGCTGCAAGATGCTGTGGTAGCCATGCTGGTTCAGTATGCCTTCAATTTTGAATAAATCCCCAACATTGTCACCAGCAAAGCACCCCCACATCATCACACCTCCTCCTCCATGCTTCACGGTGGGAACCAGGCATGTAGAGTCCATCCGTTCACCTTTTCTGCGTGGCACAAAGACACGGTGGTTGGAACCAAAGATCTTAAATTTGGACTCATCAGACCAAAGCACAGATTTCCACTGGTCTAATGTCCATTCCTTGTGTTCTTTAGCCCAAACAAGTCTCTTCTGCTTGTTGCTTGTCCTTAGCAGTGGTTTCCTAGCAGCTATTTTACCATGAAGGCCTGCTGCACACTCCTCTTAACAGTTGTAGAGATGTGTCTGCTGCTAGAACTCTGTGTGGCATTGACCTGGTCTCTAATCTGAGCTGCTGTTAACCTGCGATTTCTGAGGCTGGTGACTCGGATGAACTTATCCTCCGTGGCAGAGGTGACTCTTGGTCTTCCTTTCCTGGGGCGGTCCTCATGTGAGCCAGTTTCTTTGTAGCACTTGATGGTTTTTGCGACTGCACTTAGGGATACTTTCAAAGTTTTCTCTCACAGGGTCCACACTATATTGGTTTACCATTCCTTATTGTAAGAAGGGATGTACTGTTATGTAGAATGGTTGTAAACAAAACAAAAAATCTTTATTCAATTGCAATGTTTTTAAAACGTATATATGTCCCGACCGTGACTATTTATCAAGGATGATCAATAGGGTTCACTTGGGGGATATGTGAAGCCTGTTTATGGATTTGCACAGGTACACCTCTTTCCCCTTGATATTGAAAATCAGGTGACCCTTAATGCTAAAAGGATTCAGAATCAGAGATCTAGAGTTATTTAGGGGTCTGTTGCTGGCTTGTTAGTTTATTTACACGCCAGCTGTAGTACCACCTACAACTCTAGGCTTACAGCTCCTTGGTTATCTGTGTACCATTAATTCAAGGAGTAGGAGTCCACAGGGTCTCTTATCCTGCCAGGTTTGATACCTTCACCTGGTTGTATCTACTGATCCCTGTGAGACTTATGAACATCTCTGTGTACCCAGTATCAGCCTAGTGTCCATAAACTTGACACATGACATGGGTTCACAGATTCCTTGTCTCTAATTCTGATAGCAGAGGAGCTCTGTTCACTGGATAGGGCAACCTAGTGTCCATACACATCGACACCTACTATTGCCCCTATCCCATTCCTAATGCTTAAAAGTACTGCCTCCTACTAGTCATGCCACCCTCGACGCGTTTCTGATGCCCCAGGCTTAGTCCTGGTCATCTTCATCAGGAGCTTAGGACAAGATCTCACCAATTATGGTGATACTCGCTAATGTTTAGCAGGATCAGCAGGAGGACGCCGCACGTGCCTCCAGTAGCATATCGGTGCTCTGATGGCCGCGCGCGCCGGCAACTCCCGCCTCCTTAAATAGAGATGTGCTCGGGATAGATACTGGGCGCTGTCTGCTGTAGCCAATCCCAGAGCCGGGGGCGTGGCAGTCTCCTGCACCTAGCTCCCGCTGCTCTCGTTCACCACAGACTCCTCCGACTAGCGCACCCATATATTTCAATGTAAAAATCGGAGATCATTAGGCGGCTAAAAGCTGTACAAGGTTGAAGCGCTATTGTATGAGCCCATTGAGGTTAGGAGGTGTTTCATTTACTTCATTGATATAAGAAATTTATATAGGTGGGCAAGATTAATACTAGCCTAAAAAAAGACTACCATGTATAGCTAGAGAGGGGTGACCTTCCCCTCGATACAGTGTCTGCAAAGTCCATCTTACAGTAGGGGTAGTGTATGGTCATCTATAATGTAGAAGAGTCCAAACACTGAACTCTATGATTTAAAGATCCCTGGGTAGGGGGCAATTAAATCTCTTCTGATTATATTACAGACACTCTGATTATCCCCCCTTAATGTTATTTTTAATTCTGTCTTATAAAGCAGGTGTAACTGCTGTATTCATTCAAGCCCTTTGGTCTCTCAGTTTGTAGTCGGAAAATCCACTCCAATTCCTTCTTGAGTAATAAGTTGTCTATATCCCCTCCACGGGGTGATCTCCGTATTTGTTCTATTCCTTGAAAGCTGAGGACCTTGGAGTCTCCTCCATGGGACTCAATAACATGTCTTGCGACAGACGTATCTTTCTTATTTCGAACATCCCCCAGATGTTCACCTATGCGTCGTCGTAGTTCTCGAGTTGTTTTCCCCACATATTGCTGACTACAGATACAGGTGATTAAATAAATCACCCCTGGACTTCTACAGTTTATGAATGTTCTTATTTCATATCTTGTGGCGGTTACGGTGCTCTCAAAACTCTTACTCTCATGGAGTTACGGCAATGAAGCCACTGCATCTAAAATTCCCTCTGGTACCACTGGTCAGCCAGGTGGGTGATACAGGGGGTTTAAGGAAACTGTGAACCAGACGGTCTTTAAGATTACATCATCTTTTGAACGTAATGTTAGGGGAATCATCTATAAGGCTCCCAACATCTGGATCCGTTTTTTAAAATCCCCCAATGTCTGTCTAGGATATGTCGTACCTGCTGATGTCCTGCAACGTAGGTGCCTATAATCCTCGTGATCTCATCCGAGTCACATTTCTTTTTGGGGATCAGTAGATCATTTCTATTGGTACATTGCGCATGATGGTATGCCTCCCTCAGGACAGTATCTGGATAACCTCTATAGAGGAATTTTGATCTGAGATCATCAGCTGCAGTTTTGAAGTCTGCCAGATCAGAGCAGTTCCGTCTCATTCTCAGATACTGTCCTTTCGGGATGCCCCTCCGTAGGGGTGTGGGATGCCAACTACCCCATTGCAATCAGTTGTTCGTTGCTGTGGGTTTCCGAAAAAGTCTTGTTATCAGTTGGCCATCATTACCCCTCGTGATTGTCAGATCCAGAAAAGTGATGGAATGACGTTCTATGGTGGAGGTAAAGAAGAGCCCTAACTCATTTGAATTTAGTTTCTTCACAAATGAGTTGAACTGTTCCACAGTCCCTTTCCACAGTATCAGCACGTTATCAATGTATCTTAGTCTTTCAGCAGACTCTAACTGTGGTATTATTATGTTTATTGGGGGCCCCCTTACTGTGATAATCTTACTTTTGTCATGCGTAAATGAGCCTCTAGGAGCGGGGGGGGGGGGGGGGGTGTTGCGCCGGCTCCTAGAGGCTCCGTTTTCCTACCTCCTTCCACGCCCCAAGGTCCTTGATTGACAGGGCCAGCGCTCGTCTTCCCCGGCCAGCCCTGACGAACACTGCCTGGCCCTGTCAATCAAGGACCTCAGGGCGTGGAAGGAGGTAGGAAAATGCTCCTAGAGGCTCATTTACATATAACAAAAGTAAGATTATCACAGTAAGGGGGCCCCCAATAAACATAATATTACCACAGTTAGGGTCTGCTGACATTAGCACATCGCTAATGACAGCAGGTTTACAAGGGTTAAATCTGATGACAGAAACCCTTTAACAATAACCTCCACAGCAGCTGCCCCATTAATAGTAGCCCTGCCCCCTTAACAGTAATATCCACAGTGAACGCCCATTTAACAGTGACCTCCACAGCAGCTGCCCCTTTAATAGCCAATCACCAATGTCGCGTAACAATTTTTGTAGTGATAGGCTATGGTGTCTCACTGCGACTTATTGCGACATGCTGCGACTGCAACGCGACAGTCGCAAAAAATCCATCCAAGATGGATTATTCTGAAACTGTCGCAGTCGCAGCATGTCACATGCCGTAGTGCAACACCATAGATTATCATTATAATAATTGTTGCAGACATTGGTGCAACATCAATGTCACTTGACACATGTAGCAGTGTAGTTGTGCCATATGTGTCATCACTGTGTTCCTTGTGATCGTGTCTAAGAAGCAGGCTGCGCCAAGGCCTGTGGGAGGTAAGCACTGAATTTACCTATTTACCTGAGTCCTCAGCTGGCTGCTAATTACTTCTCATTACCAGCCTGGTTACTGGGTTGGGTTTTTATGGAAACCTGCAGTAAAATTGTGTGTGTATATGGAGATCAAGGGCCTGCAAACTTCTATTGGCTGATAAGGGACATGTGACCATGTGTATTGCAGTTGGGATATGAAAAGAAAGACTTCCAGGCTAATATTGGAGGTCATTTTTTGGGAATATCTCAGGAACGGTACGTTCTAGAGAGCTGAGGCCCGGTCTAAAACCTTCCTGATCACCTGATGTACAGTACCTGTGTGCCAAATTTGGTGAAAAGTCGTTTGGTCGCGCATAAAGAACAGACAGACAGAAACTCATTTTTATATATATAAGAGATATAATATATACATATTAACAGATTAACACCTTAAAGGGGTTCTCCATGAATTAGGAAAATGAAAATACGTAAATATTACTTTATTATAAATATGTTCCCAAATACCTTTCATTATTTATAATGGCTTGTTTTGTCTGGGGAGCAATCATTAGGAGAAACAAAATGGCCGCTGTCCTATTAGTACCACAGAACCTGTCCTGATCACACAGCAGGACAAGTTACTTCACAACACTGAGGTAAAGTGCTGCCTCATTCTCCTCTGCTCTGCTTGTCAGAGATTATGATCCTGAATACAGATGATAAGATGAATCTCTGTAGGAACAGAGTTCATGAGGAGTTCGTGAAGTACAGAGAGGAGGTGGGGATGTGGCTGTGTCCTGCTGTGTGATTAGGACAGGTTCTGTGTGTACTGATAGGACAGCGGCCATCTTATTTCCCCTGATGATTGCTCCATAGACAAAACGAGCCGTTATAACTAATGAAAGGTTTTTGGGAACATATTTATAATGAAGTAATATTTAGGAATTTTCATTTTCTCAATTCCTGGAGAACCCCTTTAAGGACCCAGCCATTTTTAGAAAATCTGACATGTCTCACTTTATGTGGTGATAACTTTAGAACGCTTTTACTTATCCAGGCCATGCTGAGATTGTTTTCTCATCACATATTGTACTTCATGACAGTGGTAAATTTGAGTCAAAATATTTCATTCTTATTTATAAAAAAGTACCAAATTTAACAAAAATTTAGAAAAATTTGCAAATTTCCAAATGTTAATTTCTCTACTTTTAAAATACATAGTAATGCCTCCAAAAATAGTTATGACTTTACATTCCCCATGTGTCTACTTCAGGTTTGGATCACTTTGAAAATTACATTTTATTTTTTTGGGACGTTAGAAGGCTTAGAAATTTAGAAGCAAATCTTGAAATTTTTCACAAAATTTCCAAAACCCACTTTTTAAGGACCAGTTCAGGTTTGAAGTCACTTTGTGAGGCTTCCATCATAGAAACCACCCAAAAATGACCCCATTTTAGTAACTACACCCCTCAAGGTATTCAAAACTGATTTTACAAACGTTAACTCTTTAGGTGTTCCACAAGAATTAAAGGAAAATGTAGCCAAAATTTCAGAATTTCACTTTTTTGGCAGATTTTACATATGAATCATTTTATTCTGAGAATAAAGCAAGGGTTAACTGCCAAACAAAACTCAGTAATTATTACCCTGATTCTGTAGTTTACAGAAATGCCCCATTTGTCATCGTAAACTGCTTTACAGGCACACGGCAGGGCGCAGAAGGAAAGGAACGCCAGGGCAGATTTCACTGGAAAAAGTTTAAGTTGCCATGTCACATTTGATGCACCCCTAGAGTAGGAAACTCCAAAAAACTGACCCCATTTTGGAAACTACGGGATAAGTTGGCAGTTTTGTTAGTGCTATTTTAGGGTACATATGATTTTTGGTAGCTCTATATTACAATTTTTGTGAGGCAAGGTAACAAAAACTAGCAGTTTTGGCATTGTTTTTATTTTTTGTTATTTACAACATTCATCTAACAGGTTAGATTGTGTGATATTTTTATAGAGCAGGTCGTTACGGACGCGGCAATATCAAATATGTATACTTTTTTTATTTATTTAAGTTTTACACAATATTTTTGAAGCACAAAAAAATCACATTTTAGTGTCTCCATAGTCAGAGAGGTGTAGTTTTTTTTTTTGGGGGCGATTGTCTCAGGTAGGGGCTCATTTTTTGCGGGATTGAGATGACGATTAGATTGGTACTATTTTTGGGGGCATACGCTTTTTTGATCGCTTGGTATTACATTTTTTGTGATGAAATGTGACAAAAATGGCTTTTTTTAGACAGTTTTTATTTTTTACAGTGTTCACCTGAGGGGCGAGATCATGCTATATTTTTGTAGAGCAGGTTTTTACAGACATGGGGATACCTAACATGTATACTTATTTTTATTTTTTTAAGTTTTACACAATAATAATCTTTTTGAAACAAAAAAAATCATGTTTCAGTGTCTCCATAGTCAGAGAGCTGTCGTTTTTTTTATTTTTTGGGCGATTGTCTCAGGTAGGGGCTCATTTTTTGCAGGATGAGATGACGATTAAATTGGTACTATTTTTGAGGGCATACGCTTTTTTGATCGCATGGTATTACATTTTTTGTGATGAAATGTGACAAAAAATGACTTTTTTTAGACAGTTTTTATTTTTAATTTTTTACGGTGTTGACAGGGCGGGCTGGATCATGTGATATTTTAATAAAGCAGGTTTTTACGGACGTGGCGATACCTAATATGTATTTTTTTTTCTATTTTTATGTGTTTCTTTATGGGGAAGGGGCTTTTTTTATTGAAACTTTTTTTTTTTTTGTTAAAACACTTTTAGTTAACTTTTTTTTTAACATTTCACTTATGTCCCATTAAGGGACTTTAACATTTCAGGGTCTGATCCCTGATTGAATGCAGCACAATACATCTGTATTGTGCTACATTCAACTGTCAGCGTCTCACACTGTTTCTCACACCAGTTGCCTAGGAGACTCAGCGCTGTGGCTGGGTCTCCTGGGCTTCCGTAGATGGGAGTCCCGATGCCTCTGGGCAAGGCATCAGGGCTTCCATCTCAGCCATCGAGCCCCCCCCACCACCACCTCATGTGGACCCGATGGCTTTAAAAGCTGCCGCAATTGCCTTGTATGCCGCGGTCAGCGTGACCGCGGCATACAAGGGGTTAATCCGCCGGCATTGGTGTAATCACCGGTGCTAGCGGATACAGCAGAGGCCCGGCTGTTAGTATCAGCCGGGCCCCTGCTGCAGATTGCGGCAGCGGGGCAGCAGCAGCACCTAAACCCTAGGACGAGAATGCTCGTCCTAGGGTGTTAAGTAACGCCATATTAGAACGAGCATTCTCGTCCTAGGTCGGCAAGGTGTTAAGGGTGGGTTCACATCAGCGTTATGCTTTCCATATGCTTTAGAGGCATTCTGTTTTGATCCGTCATAATAGAAGCTTATGAGAATCATAACGGATCCGTCTGAGTTCCGTTATGCAGAACGGAAAAAAAAGTCCTGTCGACAGGACTTTGTTTTCCGTCTTGCATAACGGGAACCACACAGATCCGTTATGATTCTCATTTCTATTTTGACGGATCAAAACAGAATGCCTCTAAAGGCTTCCATTTTGACTTCCGTCTTATGGTTTCCGTTATTTTCCATTATAACCATGTTATAACGGAAAACACAAATGGAAAGCATAACGCTGATGTGAACCCACCCTTAGTATGAATGCTGCAGCAAGTGCACAAAATAAACACGGCGATATATTGGACTACATAATAAGACTACGTAAGACTACAATTTATGCACAGTATGTCTATGTATGACAGAGCTGATAAAGTATGAATGTCGCAGCAGGTGAACAATATAAATGTGGTGATATATTATGCCATATTTTAAGACTAAGTCTGACACACATATATCTCTTAATATTATAAGAATTAGTGTCTGTCTGTCCGTCTGTCTGTCTGTTCTCTATGCGCGACCAAACTACTGGACCGATTTTCACCAAATTCGGCACACAGGTACAACAGGTGTCCGGGAATGTTTTAGACCAAGTCTCAGCTCTCTAGGATGTACCGTTCCTGAGATATTCCCAAAATATGATCTCCATTAGCCAATATTAGTCTGGGAGCATTTCACTTCAAATTCCAACTGCCATTTTCTCCAGATGCACACAGGTTTCCATAACAACTTAGCCAGGTAATTAGCAGCCAGCTGAGGAGCTCAGCCATTTCTATTTGCTGCTTTAAAAGGGCAGAGCGCTGTGGGTGACACTGTTAAAGGGGTGTTTCGGTTACCATAAATATAACTTATGTTTTAGACTAATTTTAGACTAAGACCATTCAGTAGTAATAAAAGATGTTTTCTTCCACTGCTACCCATTGCGTGTCCTCATAAATTACCATGGCATCGACCTGTAATTCAAGCTGCCCCCTAAAGAAGGACTTAAAACCCCCACCCCAGGTCTCACTAAGCCACGCCCCTGACTTGGTCAGGTCACGCCCCCTCCCACTCCGCAGCCAATTAAAAAAATTAAGGTAAATATCAACTTTGCTATCAGCTGCATTGACTTTCTCTCTGCAACGACACACATAAACATTAAATGAAATAGATGAAGTACACTAATTTTAGACTAAGACCGTTCAGTAGTAATAAAAGATGTTTTCTTCTACTGCTACCCATGGCGTGTCCTCATAAATTATCATGGCATCGACCTGTAATTCAGGCCCCAGGTCTCGCTAAGCCACGCCCCCGACTCAGTCAGGCCATGCCCCCTCCCACTCTGCAGCCAACAGGGATTGAAAAAATGAAGCTAAAATTTAACTTCTGTCAGCTGCAGGGGTGGATGGGAGGTTGAATTTTTTTCTGGAATAACAACCAGAAACACTAAATGAAATAAATTAAATATAAACGTGCAAAGCGATGTTTTCTTCCACTGCTACCCATTGCGTGTCCTCATAAATTACCATGGTATCGACCTTTAATTCAGGCCACCCTCAAAAGAAGGACTTAAAAGCAACCACCTCCAAAGTCCCGCTAAACCACGCCCCTGACCCAGTCAGGTCACGCCCCCTCCCAATCCGCAGCCAATGGGGATTGAAAAAATGAAGGTAAAAATCAACTACTGTCAGCTGCATTGACTTTCTCTCTGCAACGACAAACACTAAATGAAATAAACGAAATATACCCAGGCGAAGCCGGGTCCTTCTGCTAGTGTATATATATATATATATATATATAGATACAGTACAGACCAAAAGTTTGGACACACCTTCTCATTCAAAGAGTTTTCTGTATTTTCATGACTATCAAAATTGTAGATTCACACTGAAGGCATCAAAACTATGAATTAACACATGTGGAATTATATACTTAACAAAAAAGTGTGAAACAACTGAAAATATGTCTTATATTCTAGGTTCTTCAAAGTAGCCACCTTTTGCTTTGATTACTGCTTTGCACACTCTTTGCATTCTCTTGATGAGCTCCAAGAGGTAGTCACCTGAAATGGTATTCCAACAGTCTTGAAGGAGTTCCCAGAGATCCGTAGCACTTGTTGGCCCTTTTGCCTTCACTCTGCGGTCCAGCTCACCCCAAACCATCTCGATTGGGTTCAGGTCTTGTGACTGTGAAGACCAGGTCATCTGGTGTAGCACCCCATCACTCTCCTTCTTGGTCAAATAGCCCTTACACAGCCTGGAGGTGTGTTTGGGGTCATTGTCCTGTTGATAAATAAATGATGGTCCAACTAAACGCAAACCAGATGGAATAGCATGCTGCTGCAAGATGCTGTGGTAGCCATGCTGGTTCAGTATGCCTTCAATTTTGAATAAATCCCCAACAGTGTCACCAGCAAAGCACCCCCACACCATCACACCTCCTCCTCCATGCTTCACGGTGGGAACCAGGCATGTAGAGTCCATCCATTCACCTTTTCTGCGTCGCACAAAGACACGGAGGTTGGAACCAAAGATCTCAAATTTGGACTCATCAGACCAAAGCACAGATTTCCACTGGTCTAATGTCCAGTCTCTTCTGCTTGTTCCTGTCCTTAGCAGTGGTTTCCTAGCAGCTATTTTACCATGAAGGCCTGCTGCACACAGTCTCCTCTTAACAGTTGTTGTAGAGATGTGTCTGCTGCTAGAACTCTGTGTGGCATTGACCTGGTCTCTAATCTGAGCTGCTGTTAACCTGCGATTTCTGAGGCTGGTGACTCGGATGAACTTATCCTCCGCAGCAGAGGTGACTCTTGGTCTTCCTTTTCCTTAGCTGCTTTTTTCTTGCCATAATACAAATTCTAACAGTCTATTCAGTAGGACTATCATCTGTGTATCCACCTGACTTCTGCCCAACACAACTCATGGTCCAAACCCCATTTATAAGGCAAGAAATCCCACTTATTAAACCTGACAGGGCTCACCTGTGAAGTGAAAACTATTTCAGGTGACTACCTCTTGAAGCTCATCAAGAGAATGCCAAGAGTGTGCAAAGCAGTAATCAAAGCAAAAGGTGGCTACTTTGAAGAACCTAGAATATGAGACATATTTTCAGTTGTTTCACACTTTTTTGTTAAGTATATAATTCTACATGTGTTAATTCACTGTTTTGATGCCTTCAGTTTGAATCTACAATTGTCATAGTCATGAAAATACAGAAAACTCTTTGAATGAGAAGGTGTGTCCAAGCGTTTGGTCTGTACTGTATATATATATATATATATATATATATATATATATATATATATATTAAGTATGAATGCTGCAGCAGGTGAACAAGATAAACACAGCAATATATTAGACTGCCTGTTGAGATAAAGTCTGATGTACAGTAAATATATATATATATATATATATATATATATATATATATTTTTTTTTTTAAGATATTAAGTTTGAATGGTGCAGCGGTGAGCAAAATAAATGTTGCAATATATTAGACTGCCTGTTGAGACTGAGTCTGACATGCAGTCTATGTATATCCGAACAGATTACGTATGAATGGCGCAGCAGGTGAACAAGATGCACAGAATGATTACACTTTGCCAGCACTGTCCCCGCACTCTCAGAAAACAAACTCTCCCTATGATCTCCCTGCACTCCCTGCATTCCTTGCAGGAATTCGGCTAGGCTTTCAAAAGTGACATAATTTGACATGTTTTCCTCTTTGTTTGGTTGCTGTTTACCACACCCCTTCCCCTCAGCTGTTGCGGGTGTGGTGAATATCTTTCCCCTATTTATCCCTTCCTCTCCCAGTATTCCTTGCGGTTTATACTTTATGCTGACTTTGTTGTGTGTGGTGTGGATCTCGGCTGAGATCTGGTTGCTGCAATATCCGCATTAAGATAAGTGTCATTTTCCCTATTGTGTTTATCCTACTTTTCCCTGTTGTGGTTTTGCCTTCTGGAGTCTCCTATTCGTCCTACTCTTTCTTCTGTCACTAGCTGCAGGGTACAATAGGGTGAGTTTGTTATTAAGTTCCTGTGTATGAACTCTCCTACAACTAAGGCCTGTTCATACTGGTAGTCAGTCAGGGCCTAGTTTCAGGGTTCCCTGCAGGGGGTGACCGTTTCCCTTGTTTGGTCTTTTTCCCTTCCCTCTTACGCTTGGTGTGGCAATTCCCTCCACACCAGAGCGTGACATTTATAGGGCTGTGATATCACAAGGGATAGCTATCTGCGGATTGGCTGGCTGCATTATCGTGTTCCCAGGCTTCTTACTTTCACTGTGTAACACGTGTAGCCGCTGTTTTAGGAAAAGAAAACTATTTGTTACCATGAAGTGCAAGGAAATTCAGATTTGTTGCAAATCAGATTTTTCCTAAACTTTGGATTGAATTCCACTTCGGATGCTTCGATTCGCTGAACACTATTTATATTACCACAAAGCAAATTACTTTATTCCAGTTTCCACTGAATTACAACTATCATCATGTACAGCTAGCTTAGAATACAGTGTTCAACATTTACTGTCTTGTTTCAAGAAATTTGGATAGACTTCCACATTATCCTCCTAAGCCAGTGAATAACGGTCTGGATGGTCAAATTTGTCTTTATTAAGCTGAGGTGACACTGTGCTTCTTTTTTATCCATCTGTTAACCCAGCAGTAAATCAGACTCATCCTTCTTGGGATCAGCACATGGTGCTCATGATAGAACTTTACTGCCATTACTGAAAAAGCAGATAAATGCCAGGAACTATTGATCTCTTAGCTGTGATTAGGACTCTGGCAGAAGTGCTGCAATAAATAAATTAACCGTGAACTCTCCAAAGCACAGGGAAGTCAACCTAGAGGCTATGGAACTATTATAATATTGAATGAAAAGATTGTTTAACACGTTAATATAGTGGGTTTCAAACTGTAACAGAGGCAGACTGGCAATAGACCCTATAGTAAAAATTCCCAGTAGGCTAATCAATGCATAGCGAGCTGCCCTGGCTGCCGGCATCCTCCTTAGTTCTTAACTAAAATGAATACAGTAATAGACCTTCCAGGTTTGGTGCATAAGGACCTAAGTCCATAAGTGTCAGGTTGATAAAGGGGTTATCTCATGACTACAGTAAAAAAATGAAAATCAGACATCATATAGTAGATGACAATCTCTTTTTAAAAAAGCTAGAACAGCCCTGTACCTCACATGGATCCAGAGATCTCCCCATTCATTGCTAGATTTATATCAAGCTGACAGCTCAAGGGGATTGTCTTTTCTGCTGCAGAAAATTCAGAAATAATGATAAAAATGTATTAGGAATAGAGAAAAAAAGGGGGGAAGGAATAAGAAAAAGAAAGGGGCGCCAGGGGACTACTGATTTGGTAAAGTGAATCTATGGTTTGAAGTAGGGTGTGTTAGGCAGCTCCCTAGAGTATATGTGCAGTGCACACTGTGGACTGCAAGTATAATAAGGCAAAAAGAAAAAAAAATAAAGAGAAAATACCTGGATAAATCACCAGGTCCTCCTTTATTGAATAAGTCAAAGTCAAGGAGGACTGTAGGGGCGCCTTGAAGTACTAGAGGATTTAAGTTTTATATTGTGAGGCAGCGACAGGTAAGGCAGTGACAGGTGCCGTATTTGAGGGAAGATACGTGTCACCCAGAATGCTGCAGGAAGTATTCTGAGTAGGAGTTCGGTTTATTAGGAGCGTGCCACCAAGGTACCCAGCCTTGGTGGGGTAAAGGCCAGCAACTCTGTGTTCACTGAGGTAGCCAGTGAACGCCCTAATAGTTAGAGTAGCTGGTTCCAGCTAGTCCGGGTCTGGCTTTTACTGGTAACAGCCAATGTGCTGGGTGGGTGCCTGTTCCCCATGCTCCAGGTTTTCAGGTGTGCTCATGTGGAGCATTTCTATTTAATCCTGCTGCTGGACTTGGGTGTGTCTCAGTGTGGGGAAGTGAGCAGTCAGTGTGAGGCAACACTGACTGTGTGTGCTGCATTTATTTGACCCGGCTGCGATCCGGAATTACATCTGTATCATTTGGAAAGCTGAATAAACAAGAACTTTGGAGAAGTTTGTGGTGTCCCTGCCTCTTTTCACTGGTCAAGTGAGTATGATTCCTTAATATATATATATATATATATATATATATATATATATATATATATTTTTATTTATTAGTTTATGTCTGTCAGTGGATTCTAGTGGGCAAGGGGGCTATGTGAGTGACCGATAGGTTTTACTATAAAGTCCTGTACCCCAAAAATACTTGGTATGTATTTCTTATTGGTAATAGCAACAGTGGGAAAGGGGGGTGATGAGAAATAATAAAATATTATGATAAAATGATGATAAAAAAATATATAAAATGAAAATGAAATGAAAGTGCAATGATAATAAATAAAAAAATGATAATAAAATCAAAGTAGCTTACTTCACTAGAGAGGGAGGTACAGGATAAAGCTCAAGACACCTGTACCTTCTCCTCCCCTGCCGAGATTGCTTGTAAGGTGTTTTCCCAGGCTTCTTTGTCCCAAAAGGATAATCACCATTGCTCCAAATATATTTCCAAGAAGTCTTTATTTATCATATAAGGTATAGCTCGACGCGTTTCGGGGATTATACCCCTTTTTCAAGAGCAGTATAAAAACAGTACAGAAATGGTGAAGTATTTATAGTGAATGAGGTTAATCACAAATAGTATGAACCCTGTTGACTAGGAAGTAAACAGATGTAGAACTTCCTGTTTTGTGTTTAGGGTTAAACATATGAATAAATAAATAAATGGATCAATGACAAATAAAAAATATAAATTGAAAGTCAAATGGCATGCCCAACCAGACCCCTAACACATTGGTGGTCCGAGTGGTACGTTTTTAAAAATAAGATAACATATATATATATATATATATATATATATATATATATATATCAATCAATAGGTCACTAGCATATGAGATATAAGGTATCACACAGGCATATCAGAGAACAAGTCCCTACCGCATTGGTGGTCCGAGTGGTATATTCTAAAAACCGCTATTCTGAAGTGTGGTAGAGGCAGCCGCTCCTCTCTGGGGGCCTCCGGTTGCGTGCGTTCTAATATAGAACGTTTACGAGGACCAGGAAGTCCTGTAAGGAGGTGGACGGGGCTCCAGGGGTTTCTGGTGGCGTGCGCTCCATGGTGGAGCGCTTTAGGGAGTGTCAGAAGTCCAGGAGCGTTCCATTGTTGGCACGCACATCAAACGGAAGTTCCGGAGCGGAAGTGAAGAGCCCGATGCTCTTCACGATGCGTTCCATGGCTGGAATGCAAGCGGGGCAACAAGAGGAGGGGAATGAGAAGGGGGAAGCAAAACCTCTATTGTTGCATACCCTATTGCAACGCTGTGTATTATGTTTAATAGTAGGCGTTTCTTGTGGCTCTCTTTAGGTGATAATAATAATAATAATAATAATAATAGTAATATTGTCACAAATACTTTCTCCTGCCCTCAAATAAATAAAATAAATAAATAAGCCAATATGTCATTTAGCAAACACATAGTAGGAATAGATAGATAAATACTGATTAGTAATA
>ONZH01017427.1:0-75371 GCA_900303285.1 Rhinella marina | reverse complement strand
ATCACAGCTCAGGAGGCAGTTGAAGGATGAAACTGAGCATGTGCGGCCTTCTCAGTGAACAGGTCAAAGAAATAGGAAAAAAACAAACAGCAGGAGGTGCTATACAGACACATTTTATGGAATAACTCAGTGGCTATGCTAAATTTTTAATTACATGCAATTACAAAAGTACTCATGCGGGTTTTAAAACTGTAGAATATTTTTCGAGGGACAAGCCCTTTAAAGTCACACATTACTTGAAAATTACACATATGTTTTACTTAAAGTAGTATTCCCATCTTATTAAGTAATAGCACATGACTGGGATATGGCATGACTTTATGACTGGTGGGGTTATTATCCCTGGGACATAAACCAGTCCTGAGAATGAAGGTGACGCAGTGGTGGTGTAGCACTGTGTCCTGTTTTAGGTTGGTCCTGCCATCCAACTGCACTGAGAAAAACAGTAAAAAGGGACGCAATTCTACACCAGCGCTGAATCTCTTTCATTTTCAGGACTGAAGGTACTAGTGATACACCATGATTTTATTAGATGGGAATACCCCTTTAGCTCCTTGCTGTGTTGCAATAGTATGTGGCAGTGAGCTCCCCCAAACTCTGCTATCATAGCTCTCTGATTCGATGGCCTAAATCAAAGTTAACATTCCACTACTGGACCTTCAAAGGGAACCTGCCACCAGGAACATGCAGTTGCACCTACTGTACAGGCATCATAGCATAGAAAAGGAGAGGCTGAGAATTTTGATATACAGATTTCTTGGAACCAATTAAGTATAACTTATATATTATTCATTTAAACTTCTGCCTATTTTGCAGAAGCCCCTTTTTTTCCTGCTGAATCCTGGCATATTTGACGGGTAGCGGCCTGATCTTGGTCAGAGCCCTTTATAGTTGATGGGGCTATTGGGAATTTCTGTAACATCTGGCAGTGCCACATCCAGAGAGCTCTGACAAACTGTTCTCTGCTGGACCAGCCTGCCAGAATGACTAATGGAAATGTGAACTAGCATTATAGGATAGCTGACTTTGTCTTCTGTTTTTGTTATGCATGTGGAGGTGTGGCTGCCTCCATCTTAGTTGTGACTCCTAACAAACCCATTTTTCCCATAGGTCATTTTGAATTAGTGCAGTTTATAGATGAAGCCTGCTCTCGCTAAATTCATTCAAAGAGAACTTGTCACAAGTTTTATGGTGTCTTAACTAAGGGCAACATAAACTAGTGACAGATCTGGAAAAAAAAGCTGTCAATCAGAGGCAAGTGGGCGAGGAGACCCGTGAGCTCATAAATATGGGGACTCATTGGCATGCACTGGAGCTGTTAGGATTTTAAAGTAAGGGTAGTATAAAGCTGTGTAAAGAAGGTTATTATTGAGTGTGACATCTATTCCTATATCTGATAGGAGATTGCCATGTATCCCTGGCATAGGAACTATCTTGATTGCAAGAGTTTGTATATTATGTATTGAGATGTGACATGGACATAGCCACTGATTAGTGATTTGCAATTTTACCTGTGTGTATTTTACACACTTGTGTATTAATTTGCTATTTATTGTGTGGATGTCCATGATCACACCATGAACTTATAGACCCTCCCGGCATTTTTCTCACGTCTTCCTTTGGTTTATTTGATCATATCTCCATGTATGTTATTTAATCATGATTAGTCATAAATAAAGAGATTTTTATATTTATTATTAGAGGTGAGCGAGTAGTGAAATATTCGAAAGTTCGAAATTCGATTCGAATAGACCGCGAAATTCGACTATTCGACCGAATATCGAATCCCATTAAAGTCTATGGGAAAAAAATGCTCGCCACTTGGAAATCTCAATTCGACCACTTGGAGGTCACCAAGTCCACCCTGAAACCTCAGAAAAGGATGCCAACACTGCTGGAATGCAACTGGGACAGCAGGGGAAGCATGTCTGGGTGCATATAACGCGCCCAAGTCGCACTATGACGCCACTATCACAGCCTCTCAACAATACACTCCAAGGACAATCTAACCTCTCTGTAAAGTGAGACCATACAAGGAAACCTTCTTTCCTCTACATTGCCATGGACCCCAAGCCAAACTAGACAAAAAAGAAGATGAAATTCTGCACCCCTTAAAATCACGTTGCCTATGACAACCACAGATGGCATAGGCAAGGGGGAAAGCAAATAGACCCCACCCCTAATTGTCATTGTGTGTGTGTGTGAAATGTGGTCAGACATGTCTTCTTTAAAATGTAAAAACAACTCAAACACATGCAGAAGCCTTAAAATGCCCAAATTGTTGGCGCTAGAGATATCAGTGACCCGACCTGGCCCAGTGTCATGTCTAGCAGGTAAAGCAGTGGGGATGTGGAGGGATGCGTAGGACCGCAAAAGGCAGTTAGAGGCCGTGGGCTTGCCAGAGGCTCATGGAAAATTTTGTGGAGGCCCAAGAGGTGAGACGTCTTAAAAATTATGTGGAGGCTAAAGAGGTGAGACCTCTTAAAGATTTTGTGCAGGCCCAAGAGGTGAGACCTCTTAAAATTATGTGGAGGCCCAAGAGGTGAGACCTCTTAAAAATTATGTGGAGGCCCAAGAGGTGAGACCTCTTAAAAATTATGTGGAGGCCCAAGAGGTGAGACCTCTTAAAAATTATGTGGAGGCCCAAGAGGTGAGACCTCTTAAACATTATGTGGAGGCCCAAGAGGTGAGACCTCTTAAAAATTATGTGCAGGCCCAAGAGGTGAGACCTCTTAAAAATTATGTGGAGGCCCAAGAGGTGAGACCTCTTAAAAATTATGTGGAGGCCCAAGAGGTGAGACCTCTTAAACATTATGTGGAGGCCCAAGAGGTGAGACCTCTATTAAACATTTTGTGCAGGCCCAAGAGGTGAGACCTCTTAAAAATTATGTGGAGGCCCAAAGAGGTGAGACCTCTTAAAAATTATGTGGAGGCCCAAGAGGTGAGCCATAAATATATAAATTTTTTCTTATTTACGGAGCAATTCTACGGCGGTTAAGGAGGAGGAGGAGGAGGAGGTGGAGGAGGAAATGGCACTTCATACAGATGGCACTTCACTTTTGGCTGCTTTCCACGGTTGGAGAAGCAAAGTCCGGGTCAATCCACTTGCTGTTCATTTTGATTAGCGTCAGCCTGTCGGCACTGTCGGTTGACAGGCGGCTGCGCTTATCGGTTATAATGCCCCCGGCTGCGCTGAACACCCTTTCTGATAGCACGCTGGCGGCAGGGCAGGCAAGCACCTCCAAGGCGTACAGGGACAGTTCCAGCCACGTGTCCAACTTGGAGACCCAGTAAGTGTAGGACGCCGAGGGATCGGGGAGGACAGGGTTACGGTCTGCCAGGTACTCCCGCAACATCCGCCGATACTTGTCCCTCCTGCTGATAGCGGGCCCCGCAGTGATGGAAGTTGCACGAGGGGGTGCCATGAACGTGTCCCACACCTTGGAGAGTGTTCCCCTGGTGGCTGTGGGCCTGATAGATGTTGTGGGACTCTGGGAGACCCTCTCCTCTCTGCCGCCAGCGATGGTGGGTGGGAAAATCTCCATCATGTTCTGCACGAGTTCCCTCTGGTATTCCAGCAATCGATTTGTCCTCTCCTCTACCGGAATAAAAGAAGAGCCGTTATCTTTATACCGGGGGTCCAGGATTGCGAAGACCCAGTACAGTTTGTTCTCCACTATCCGGACAACACGTGTGTCCCGGGAAAAGCAGCCCAGCATGAAGTCAGCCATGTGTGCCAGACTCTGAATAGGCATGACCTCACTGCCCCCACCAGAAGGATCACTTGCCATTTCCTCCTCTTCCTCTTCCGCCTCCTCTCCGCCCCATCCGCGCTGAACCAATGGGACGCACACAGCCTGACTGCTACCCTCGCCGCCAGCATCCTCCTCCTCTTCCACAGCCACCTCCACGTCGTCCTCCTCCTCATCCTCCTCCTCCTGCAACTGCCACCGTGAAGCAGACAAAAGTGTGGTCTGACTGTGTAGCTCCGTTGCGTCTCCTCCTACCCCCGTCTCCTCTGCGTGCAATGCGTTCTCCCTTATTGCGATGAGGGATTCTTTAAGGACGCCTAGGAGCGGGATGGTTACGCTCACTATAGCGTCCTCGCTGCTGACCTTCTTGGTGGACTCCTCAAAGATACGCAGTACATCGCATATGTCTGCCATCCATGGCCACTCGTGGTTGGCAAACTGAGGGAGCTGAGTTGGAGGCACGCGTGGATTCATAATCTGGTACTCCATCAATGCTCTCTGCTGCTCACACACCCTGGCCAACATGGAATAGGTGGAATTCCAGCGAGTGGGCAGGTCGCACAACAGCCGATGTTCAGGCAAATGGAGGCGTTGCTGGAGTTTTTTTAAGCTAGCAGCAGCTACAGTTGACTTACGAAAGTGAGCGCACAAGCGCCGCACTTTCACCAGTAGCTCTGCCAGGTTGGGGTAAGTCTTCAGAAATTTTTGGACTACCAGATTAAAAACGTGGGCCAGGCATGGTACGTGATTGAGTTCGGCAAGCTCCAGAGCCGCCACCAGGTTACGGCCGTTATCGCACACGACCATGCCTGGTCCTAGCTGCAGCGGCGACAGCCACATCTCCGTCTGCTGCAATATGGCGTCCCTCACCTCTGGGGCGCTGTGCTTCCTGTCGCCCAAGCTGATGAGCTTAAGCACCGCCTGCTGACGTCTCCCCCGCGCCAGTGCTGCAACGCTTCCAGCTAGCGGCTGAGGGCGATGTTAAGGCAGAGGAGGAGGAGGAGGAGGAGGAGGAGGGGGGAGGGGGTTTATCAGAACCCATGCTGGCAATCTTGGGCGGGGGTGGTAGGTAGGCCGTCTCTGTTTGCGACCCCGTCCCCGCTTCCACTACATTCACCCAGTGTGCCGTCAAAGAGATGTAGCGTCCCTGGCCGCAAGCGCTTGTCCACGAGTCGGTGGTCAAGTGGACCTTTGCGCTGACTGCGTACCTCAGGGCCCGCCTGATGTTACGCGACACGTGCTGGTGCAGGGCGGGGACGGCACTCCGGGAAAAGTAGTGGCGGCTGGGGACGGAATAGCGAGGTGCGGCAGCCGCCATCAGGTCGCGGAAGGCCTGCGTCTCCACAAGCCTAAACGGCAACATCTCCAGGGCCAGCAGTTTGGAGATGTGGCAGTTTAAGGCTTGGGCTTGGGGGTGACTCGAGCGTACTTCCGCCTGCGGTCGAACGCCTGCGAGATGGACAGTTGTTGGGACGAGGAGTGTGAGGGTGCAGGCGAAGAGGCGGGGGAAGGGGAGGCTGAAGGAGAAGGCCCCAAAGTAGCCGAGGCAGAGGCAGATGTGGAGGTGTCCTGGCTGGAGGTCTGGACCGCAGTGGCAGCACACAACAAAGGGGAAGAGGCAGTGGCAGCAGGACCGGGCGCAGTTTGTATTGCGTTTGCTCTCTCCCACTCAGCCCAGTGCTTGACTTCCAAGTGACGCCGCATGCCTGAGGTGGTCAGATTGCTCTTCTCAGAGCCCCTACTCAGTTTTGAGTGGCAGAGTGTGCAAACCGCGCTCAGTTTGTCATCCGCACAAACATTAAAAAATCTCCACACCACAGAAGTACGAGGCCTCGATGGGGGAGCTTCGCGCGACTGCCCGCTGCCGGGAACAGCTTCGGCCCTGCTGGCTGTGGCCTCACTTCTCTGTCTGGACTGTCCTCTGCTCTGGACATCCCTCTGCCTGTGGACATCCCTCTGCCTGTGGACATCCTCTGCCTCTGGACATCCCTCTGCCTCTTGCTGCCTTTTTCGGTGCTGCGCAGACCACCACCTCTCCACTGCTTTTCCCCGCTGGACATCACCCCTGGCCAAGTGGGGTCGGTCATTTCGTCATCCACCACCTCCTCTTCCTCACTCTGCTCCTCCTCCTGCCCACTGGACATTCCAACAGCCTCCCTTGATGGCAACTGCGTCTCATCATCATCGCTCATGATAACAGATGCTGGTTCAGGGTCCACATCAGCAGGAGATGGCGAAATACTCAAGTGGTTGGGCATCACTACAAACAAATTCCTCTGCTAGCTCCTGGGATTCTTCCGGCACATCTGAAAAAGGACCCGAAAAGAGCTCCTGGGAGGGGTCAAGGGTGGGATGACTCTGTTGGCCAGGTGTGGAGGAAGGAGGGTCAGAGTGAGACTGTGTGGATGACTGGCTGGTGGACAACTGTGTGGAAGCGCTATCGGCTATCCATTGCACCACCTGTTCAACCTGCTCAGGCCTCAACAGCGGTGTAACCCGCCCCCTGCTTAACTGTCCCATAAAGGCAGGGATTCTGGATGAGCGGGATCCTGGCTGACCCTCACCAGCACGCATTGTATCCCCACTGGCTTCAACAAGGCCCCCAACAGCATTTCCGCGCCCCCCGTCCTCGTCCGATTCCGCTAGCCCCCCGCCGCATTTTTTTTTTTTTTTACAATACTTTGCCTTCACAGCCGTGAAATTAGTTTGCAAGAGAACGCACAGTACAGTTGCCAGTTAAGGCCTATATATTGTATTTTTCAAGGTACACAGCCGTGTAGTAACTGAACAGACGGTGGGTATAAACACCAGTTATGAGAAATTACTTTGCAAGAGAACGCACAGTACAGTTGCCAGTTAAGGCCTATATATTGTATTTTTTCAAGGTACACAGCGTGTAGTAACTGAACAGACGGTGGGTATAAACACCAGTTATGAGAAATTACTTTGCAAGAGAACGCACAGTACAGTTGCCAGTTAAGGCCTATATATGTATTTTTCAAGTACACAGCCGTGTAGTAACTGAACAGACGGTGGGTATAACCACCAGTTATGAGAAATTACTTGCAAGAGACGCACAGTACAGTTGCCAGTTAAGGCCTATATATTGTATTTTTCAAGGTACACAGCCGTGTAGTAACTGAACAGACGGTGGGTATAAACACCAGTTATGAGAAATTACTTTGCAAGGAGAACGCACAGTACAGTGCCAGTTAAGGCCTATATATTGTATTTTTCAAGGTACACAGCCGTTGTAGTAACTGAACAGACGGTGGGTATAAACACCAGTTATGAGAAAATTACTTTGCAAGAGAACGCACAGTACAGTTGCCAGTTAAGGCCTATATATTGTATTTTTCAAGGTACACAGCCGTGTAGTAACTGAAACAGACGGTGGGTATGAACACAGTTATGAGAAATTACTTTGCAAGAGAACGCACAGTACTGTTGCCAGTTAAGGCCTATATATTGTATTTTTCAAGGTACACAGCCGTGTACTAAGTGATCAGACGGTGTGTATGAACACCAGTTTATGAGAAATTACTTTGCAAGAGAACGCACAGTACAGTTGCCAGTTATAAACCATATATATTGTATTTTTCAAGGTACAGCAGCAGTAGTGCCAAATATAGTTTGGTATGAAGCAGAGCACCTAATACACCACTAATGCCTCTCTCTGTCCCTACTCCAGCAGCTATCCCTGAATACAGCAGCCGTTCTCTGTAAAGTCTATATGTAGTTAAAGCTATCACTGAAGTCCACTGTAGTAGCCCCTGATAAGGGCTTTTAATCACGTTCCTGCCTGTCCACAGCTAAAACCCTTCTCTCCCTTCTCCAGCCTCTGTCCCTGACTAAGTTCACGCAGCATCTGCGTACGAGCAGGAAGAGCTGAGTTTTTAATATTCGAGGTCACATGGTTTTTCCAGCCAATGCATGTAGACGCCGTTTTCGCGCTGCCAGCGTGCTCAGCGTGCCTGTCATACCCCCCCTGCATGGTGATTGGTGGAAAAAGAGCGCCAGGGAGGTGGGAGGGGGAAACGAATTCTAAGTGCGCCCATCGCCGTTATACTCGATTGAAATCGAGTATGCCGAATAGCGTAGTATTCGATCGAATACCGGCTCGATCGAACACTACTCGCTCATCTCTATTTATTATATTAGAGTTGTGATATATTTTTCCATAGTAAATTGTGGTGTAGTTGCTAGTATAAAGCTGTTGTCAGATGCCCTTTAAAGCCTGTTGGCACCAGAAGTCCTTATAGAGTAGGTTCCCATCTACAAGAGGTCATCTTTGTGTGGATCAGCACAAAATGTTTTGCTCAAAATATATTTTCCAAGTACCTCAAATTCATTCAATTTATGTAGTGAATATGGTATTAGTTCATATTTCATAAATAGTTAACATAGTTCATATTTTAAATGTTAACGGAGTGCTGCTTCATTGTGTTTGGTTTTGTATTTTAAGTCAGGGCAATGTGTACCTGTGCACTTATTACATTATTCATCCTGCAAGGTGAGCATTTTAAAAATACACAGTTGAGTCACATTATTGTGGCCCCCAGCTGATTTCCAGAGTAACCACCGTGTGCAGCACAGAGAGAAGCTAGATGGGCTAGATGTGACTTAGTAAGGTCCTGGTGGGTTGTCATAGGTATCTGGAGTCATGCTGACTGCAGTGCATCCCACAGCTGCTGGAGGGTGAGTGGAGAAAGAACAATAGAGTGAACACAATGATTTAAAGGGGTTTTCAGGTTGATAGGTCATTAATATCAGATCAGCGGGGGTCTGATGCCTGGCACTCCCACCGATGAACTGGTTGAAAAGGAGGTTGAGCTCTGTGCGAGTGCAGCCTTCCCTTTGATTGTACCTGCTCACCATCGACAGCGCAGTGCTGTCCGACTCATTCCTATACACTTGAATGGGAACGAGCCGTCCCATAGAACGTGAATGGGAAAGCTTGTAGTTACACCTGCTCACACCTGATATATTTATACATAGTTATTAGATCTCCCCTGTTTCATCTTTTTTGTAAAGTGAATAACACTAATTTTGATCATCTTTCTGGATACTGTAGTCCACCCATTCCAGTTATTACTTTAATTGCCCTCCTCTGATCCCTCTCCAGCTCTGCTATGTCTGCCTTGTTCACAGGAGCCCAGAACTGTACACAGTATTTCATGTGTGGTTTGACTAGTGATTTGTAAAGTGGCAGGACTATGTTCACGTCACAGGCATCTGCCTGACACTGGTTTCTACAGCTTAGTTTGCTGTTCACTAAAATTCTAAGGTCCTTTTCCATGTCAGTTAACCAGTGTTTTACCACTTAGTATGTACGGGTGACTTGCATTATTCCTTCCCATGTGCATAACATTACATTTGTCAGTGTTAAACCTCATCTGCCACTTCTCTGCCCAAGCCTCCAATCTATCCACATCCATCTGTAGCAGTGTATTGTCCTCTCCCTGTTAATTACTTTACACAGTTTAGTGTTATCTGCAAAAATTGCTATTCTATTGTGATAGCCTTCTACAAGATCATTAGTAAATATATTGAAGATAGTAGGGCCCAATACTGACCCCTGTGGTACCCCACTAATAACAGTGACCTAATTGTCTTGCTGGAAGATCCCATCCACCCCAGGGAAGACAATCAGTATGTATGTGATCTACAAGGATGGATTCATAACCATATCAGTTGAGAGATCCTTAACATGGATGAGTGGGCCCAGAGAATGCCAAAAAAACATTCCCTAGACCATAATACTGCCACCAGCAGCTTGTGTTCTTCCAACAATAGTTGCAAGGTGTTTTCTCTCACCTGACATGCCACCATCCATCGGTTCAATGAAACAGAAACTGTGACTCATCGGAAAAGGCAGCCCTTTGTCAATCTGTGGAGGTCTAATTCTGATACTGCCGTTAAAATTGAAACCTTTTCTGCCCATATGACTTCATTAGCAGAAGTATTGTGACTGTCTGCTTTGGAGTCATATGCAGTAGGGTTCGCTGAACTGTTGTTGTAGACACATGTTCGGTGGTTTATTTTGGTGGTGAGCTGCTCCACTGTAGAGTGTCAGTCTACCCTCGCACACCTTCGTAGCCAACATTCACCTTTCATATCAATGGCACCTGGTGCTTTGCAGTTTCCACATTGCTTATTCACAATGGTGCCATTTGTCCACTCACAATACACTCACCACGGCAGCATGAGAACAGTGCACAAACTAGGTGCTACTAACATTGAAAGTAGGAAGTGGTCATAATGATGTGACTTCACCATGTAAAATTGCCATTTATATTGGATGGTTTATGTAATCCAGTGATTTTTTTAAAATAGTATCCACATCCCTGAACAAATCCCAGATATTGTGCCCTGATCATCTTTATCCATGCTGCTTCTGAGGTGTCTAATTCCAGTGACAACAGCAGGCAGAACAGTAACCTGATGATATCTATTTTCACGTTGTCAACAGAGCTCCCGTGGTGTATTGATTTCTTCCAGCAGTTTATATTATACGTGTTTTATTTATATTTCTCAGTTGCATTGTGTTATTGTCTGTATTAGAGATGTTGGACAATTCTTGATAGGAAAGATATTGAGTCATTTCATTAAATAATTGTCTATAAAATATGGGGACTTGTCTTTAGGGAAATCAAGCCTGGATAGTGGTTTCTATAGTAATTTACTCTGGTCAAATTCTGCTACCTCTTCATTTAATTCAAGGACGTTGCAACAGGAGCATAGCATATATACAGTTGTTTGATACTAATATTTATTGCAAGACTAATACCGTACTTTTCTGTAAATGGTCTCACTTTCTATACAGGCATGCTTGTGGTCTGTATATCTGCTCTGCTTTTCTGTTGGCAAAGTGAAAAAATGTTTCATATGCCATAGCAACGTATCAAAGGTTATAATCGGTGGGGGTCCCACCGATCACTAGAAGAAGGGGAGAGAATTGCTTTCTCTCCTTCCTGCTGGAAACTGAATCAAGATGAGCTCAAAGAGGCCCTCTCCTGCAGCAAAGCGAGCGCCCTATGTGAGTGGTCCTATATTATTGTTCTAACAATCGGTGGGAGGCTCACCACTCAGACCCCACCAATCAAAACCTTTGATATGTCTCAATGACACCGTTATAGAGTAAAACTGATGGATATATAATACGTACAGTACTTGTTTGATATACTGCTTGAGATCCAGATGATTCATGATGAATTTTGTGTACATGCTCACACACCATACAACTCAGAATACTAGTTGATTTTAACAGTTACATTTATAGTCTAGTAGAAATCAATGCTAACTATTTCACAGATGCAACACCAATAAAATTCACCGCTAAGTCTCATAAACTGTGACTGAAGACAAAACGTAGTGAGATTTGGCTTGAGCGGTACAGACATTATTATATGGTGACAGGGTAGATTTCCCCTGAACCTCAAGAGACTCTTGACTCTGGATGCTCCTTTGATAAATGTCGCTGTGGTCCTCATTGCCAGATGTCGTAGTTTATACAGTGAAGCTGCAGCAGTACTTATGGTCCACCTCTGGTATGGGTATATGTTTGACACCTCAAAGAGTTACAGTATATCTAATATCCATTTCTGGTCCATGTACAGGGAACCCCACCAATCAACAGCACTTAGGTGGCCCATCTGTATTACAAGCATTGATTTTTCTGCATTCAATTTCTCTAAGAGTATGTCTGCACATTCAAGATTTGCAGAAATAAAAATCCACCTATGGCGTAAAATCACACAGCCATGCCGGGAGGTACAGCTACTGTGGCAACCATACCACTTGTCATGGTAACCATACCATGCCTGCATTAAGTCTTAGGGTTTATTCAGACGACAGTATGTGTTTTGGGGTCCGCCTATTCTTGTTCGCAAGAATAGGACATGAATGAAAGTACATCTTTTGTTGTCCCTTGAAATAAATGGGTCCACATCCGTTCCACAAAATTGTGGAACGGATGCGATCTCAAATACACGGTTGTGTGAATGGGCTTTTAACGGCCAAAGGAACTGTTCCACACCAGTCCAATCCAGCATAAGATGCTTAGGAGAACTGTACCGGTAGTGCTTTATGACCTTACAGAAAAAAGACCTAGCAATTGAGCCTCTTTTAATTTGCTCAGGAATGTGAAAAGATATGTCATTGCAAGACAAAATGATATATCTATACACACTTACTCACCAAGTGCCTCCTGCTCCCGCTGTTTCAGCCCACCCTGGAGCACAGTAAGTTATTTTAACATATAATATGCACATGTGAAAAACATATACACATCCATGTATATAAAAACACATATCTCTGAAATATTATATGTTATATAGATTTATAAACAATGAAACCTCCACAGAAGAACAAACTTTGAGAAGACCCCCATCACAACAGACCTTTTGTTCTTTGGACCAGAACTAAAATGGTAGCCATGCTGGACACCAGAAATGAGAGCACAACCACACTGGAGACCAAGATTTAAAGCATGCCGTGGACCAATATTTATAGGCATGCCATGATGAGGACCAAGAATGATGGGGCCATCTTGAAGTGGAAAGGGAGGGGGTCAACTTGGGAACTGAGGGAAAAAAGGGGAAACCTTTGTTTATGAATGTAGGCTGGGGTGACTTGTACATAGTACCACAGCTGCTTAATTAGTCCTTGTCTGGGCTAGGTTCTGTGTGGCATACTTGTTGAATCCATTGAGTTTTTGGAGTGCCAGTTAATAGTAAATTAACAACAGTAGCTATTGGATTTTTTAAAGGGGACTTAATAATAGTACAGGGAATTATAGATGTTAATTATGTAGTTAAGGGACAAGAACATACAAGTGAGGGGTAGAGAAGGAAGTACCTATCTGTGTGCAGTCTTATACTGTATTTCAATATGATCTTACAAACACACTCCCAGCTCCACCCATTGCTCAAGCCTTCCTGATGACTTATCTCCAATCAGCTTCCAGTAACTCTATGAAGGTGCCCTTCTTGTCAAGGTTTTTTTTTATCTTCCTGTGGATGCCCTTTTTGCACTTAGAATAGGTCTGGATACACACCTAGACTGGTCAAAATGGGATTCTAGGCCAACAGAAACATTTTTCCTCTTATTCTGCAAGCACCTTCCCACTGGAGCACCTCAAACGGAGTTTGCTGAGAAGAGCTGGCCGGATTCCCACTACACCTTGCTTCTTGCTATCCAAAAAAGAACAATATCATTCAGGGCCCTACATAGCAGCAGTCCTACCATCACAAAACATTGCTATACAAAGAATCAGGAAAATGAAGCACCCTGAAACAACTCACCCAAACCCAACCAAGACACCAACCAGTACAGTGTGACAAAAGATGAAATCCAGAAGACAATATACAAGTGCAAGGAGAAATATATTAGCCTCTGGAGGAATGACATACGAGCATCACAGAAGCTGATAATATACCAGGGCCTACAGTGGGAGTACAAGCTGGCCCAATATCTCGAGAAACTACCTAACCCTAGAGACAGATTCTGAGCTGGTACAGACTGTACCCACAGCCTGCTCATCAAATCCAAGCGGCATCGAAGAAACTACAAGCCCAGGGAGAGCACACTGGCATGCAGTGTGACCAGGAGGTCGTAGAGGATGAAGCCCACTTCCTACTGCAGTGCCCCAAATAATGAACAGTGAGGGACACTTATTTCAGGACACCATCTGTTCTCTTCCTACACTTCACCTTATTGGAGAAGGAAGAGAAACCATTCATACTGCTTGAGAAAGAGTAAAACACAGCTTCCATGGTGGCACTATATGTCAGTGCATGTCATAGACTAAGAGGAGCCTGATATGCAATGGACTTCTGTAACCTCACCCTGGATATGTTCTTATCCCCATTGTCAGTCCCAACCCAATTATTTTCCACTTGCTTTGGTAATGCTAATATGTATTTAGTAGTGATGGTCAAGCACCCCGATGTTCGGGTGCTCTGGCCAAACACTAGGTGGTGCTCGAGTGTTCAGCCAAGCACCCGAGTATAATGGAAGTCAATGGGAGAAGACCAGGCACCCCCTGCTCGGATGAAGGGAGGGTGTCTGGTCGATAGGGAAACGTCAGAATATGGTGGAAATGGTTAGGGGAGGATGTCTGGACATCAATGCCCACTCGTCGCTTGTGAAGAATGTAACAACGGATGTCAGCTACATAGACTTTTGAATGGTTGTAATACGCTGTGCACCTAGCGTTACTGACAGGGCACACTTGGGTTTTTTGCCACCCAAAAAAAATAAATAAATAAGATGTATTTCACAATGGACTTTTGAACAATGATACTAACCCTACCTATAGAAATTCTATCAATACGCAAATGTTATACAGCAAGATGCAAAAGAAGTACTGTGGGCTTAACAGCAGAAATTATAGCAAAGTATGTCAGGTATATAGTATACAGAGAGTATCCTACAGCATGCAGCAGCAGCACATGTGGCATTAATGGCAGGCCATCTAGTGCTATTTTCAAAACCTTAAAAGTCCTTAAATATTAAAAAAAAAGTTTGTGCCAGATATAATAGCCCTTAAAAGGGCTTTTGGGTCTTTTCTGAGCATTTTCTATCCCTGCCTAGCGTGCTTCTCTCCCTACACTCTCTGTCCCTCCTTGCTGCACCTCTCCCTGTCTAACACTGGCCGGGTCACATGTCACCGGGTGCTTTATAGCACCTGAGGACATGTTCCCGGCCAGCCAATCAGTGTAATGCCAGTAGCTAACATGGCTACTGGCATTATAGTGAATGCCAGCACCTTCCCGCACACTAATTAGCGTGCGGGGAGGGCACTCGAGCATGGCACTCGAGCACACGCGGTATTTGGCCGAATACTGCGTGGTACCGGACACCGCCATGTTCGGCCGAATAGTGTATTCGGCCGAACATGTTCGCTCAACACTGGTATTTAGTCCTACAATAAAGCTTAACTGAATTTGAATGAGTCCTATATGTAGTGTCTGCTACTCCAGACATTTCCAATGTTTACTGACACCTTGTGGGTTGTATTGTGTTAATGGCCCTAATGAAACAATAGCTGTCCATCCCAGATGTGCTCTCCATTGATATCACTTGTAGAGACATAGGGCTTGATTTATTATAGACTGGAATATTACGCTGATCTATGCTGGAGACTGCACATATTTTATGACAAGGTGTACACCTCACCATAAATTAGGCACAACCTTCAGCAGTCTGTGCGCTTGTACTGAACTGCCCCTGGCTGGTGTAGATTTCAGTCTTCTACCCCATAAAATGGGCATAGAGGTAGATAAATGTGGCAGTGCTGCTGTCCCCACCATCTCAGTTCTCACGCCATGCCCCTTTTTGGTAAAGTGGCAAAGATGATGAAGAAACACGACTTATGCAAAAGGCCTCATGCACACGACTTGTGCATGTTTGTCTGCGATTGCCTTCAGTGTTTGTGTTTTTTCCGTCCAGATTGTATCTGGATTGTGTGTGTTTTTCACACACGTGAAGATAAACTGAAGAATGGCAATCTACATATCCTAACAACCATGGGTATGACCACACAGTGCGGTTATGGAAAGCATGAAGCCAACCACATGCAGTTACCACATGTATAACCGTGCCTTCAGGGTGCCTTTTTATTGTCCGCAATAGTTTATCAACTGTTGTTTGAACTGTTGGGAATTTTTGTGGTTCTTTAGCATTGTGATTAACTTCAAATAGTGGCACGTGTGGTAAAATACAATAAACATATACCGCAAGCGGCTACTCAAGTGTATACCCCATGTGGTCAGCAGCTGCAAGCATCAGAACATATTTTACGTACGGTCAACTGCACATAAATCAGATGCAGTCATCACAACTTTGAAAGTGCCAGGTTTATCCTATTTTTCCATTGATCTCTATTGCTGTGGTTCCTAACTGCATCATGACGACACCATGTGGTCGTATCCCATCAGTGAAAAATGCATGGCATATGGTTGTTTTTCGTTTTTCACGCAAGCCCCACTGACGTCTATGTAGAACATGCTACGATTTTTCCTAAATGCTCATGTACAGGTACCCATTGAAATCAATGGGTCAGGATTTAGTCCACATGCTGTGCATTCACTACACGCATCACATATGGATGGAAAACTCGCTTGTGTGAAATAAGCCTCATTTCAGAAATTTATAAAAAAAAAAAAAAATATCAGAGTTCCTGCATTCACACACCTCCATCTCTGAGAAATGAGGACCCTGAGAGTCTTAGGGCTCTTTCACATGAGTGAGTTTTTTGTTCAGATGTGATACATGTAGTGAATCCTGATTCATTTCAATGGGTCTGTGCACAATCATTGTTTTTCATGCATCATCTCTGTGAAAAATCGCAGCATGTTCTATATTGTGTGTTTTTCATGCAGCCCTGGCCCCATAGAAGTGAATGGGTATTGCGTGAAAAACGGAAGGCAGCTAGATGCAATGTGTTTTCACAGGTGGCTGATAGGAGATGTAGATTGTTATTCTTTAGTTTCTCTTAACGCACGTGAAAAATGCATGCAACCTGGATACTGAAATGCTGAACGCAATCGCAGAAAAAAACTGATTGAGCTTGCATGAGAAACCATCAGTTTTTTCCTGAACAGATCCTGACACAAATACGTATCGCTCGTGTGAAAGAGACCTAAGGGTATCTTTACACATGGCAAATTTTGTCACAGAAAATCTCTGCACCTGAAAAGCTGTTCTATTCATCTGAATGGGGATGTTTTGATGACAAGTACATGGATTTCACATGAATGGAATGGATTTTCACTCACAGAAATTTTCTACAGCAAAAATTGCGGCTCATGCACACAACCATAGATTTTTTCTGCATCTGATCTGCATTTTTTCAACAGCACATCGTGTGTTGTCCGCATCCGTATGTCCATTGAGTGGCCTCGCAAAAAGATAGAGCATGATCTATTCTTGCCTGTTTTATGGACAAGCCTAGGACAGCTCTATAGCGGCCAGGGTCTTCCGTTCCTCAAAATGCGAACGCACACAGGCAATATATGTGTTTTGCGAATGCGCAATTTGCAGACCACAAAACAGGCTATGGTTATGTGCATGAGCCCTAACACTGCAACACTGGTGGATCTTGTTATTCTCAACTGTTTGATTCCTTCCCATTCATCCCTGCGAAACACGAATGACAAAAGTGGAGACCTGAGCCGAAGCTTGCGTCTGTTTGATAAGGTTAATAGATTTTCTTTACTTTTGAATTAAAAAAAAAATCGGACTTTTTTTCTCTAATAGTGAAAAACCTGCTCTATTAGGGTACGGCCACAGGGACAGGTTTACTGGAAGCCAAAATCAGGGGCGGATCATAAAAGGAGAGAAAGTATAAAGGACAGATACGACTTTTTTTTTTTTTTTTTTTTTTTTAAATCGCTCCTGATTTTCACTTCCAAAACTACATCAGGAAACCTGACCGTGTGGCCGTACCCTCATTATGCCTTAATCCCATGAATTCACTGACATCCAGCAGAGTCATAATAGGCAGTTTATTCACCGGTCAAGTAACAGCCTGCTGCTTTCTTCATGTCTGTCTACATGAGTCTGATGCCTGCAGAAAACCTCTGCCTTCCCTATAAAGAGCAGCACTAGGATCCAGGGGACATCAGGCAGTAAGTGAGCTGTCTGCTGAGCTCCACCCTCAGCCCCATCACATTGGAGCGTTCACCCTTTGCTGCACTCCATCCATGCATTTCCCTTATTTTTGGCATCTGGACGCCCTGTGTGTGTGTTCCCTGCTGAATGCTGATCTCCTGGGCTGAGGTCTCATTGCTGGACCCTGCTGCATAGAGATGCCAGGATCCTTAGCTGTGCTGGGGAGGAACGTACACAGTCTGCTGCAGCAGTCATACAAGAAAGCCTCCCTCTGCAAACTGGAAATCTAATTCTTACTTCCTCCCCAGACTTTGGCAGCAGGCTCTTATCCCTGCACAGCTTTCAGCGACCACGTATGAACAATGCGTGATCCAAGCCCAGAGCTGAAGTTTCATTGCTGACTCCTAATAATCAGAATTCACCATCTCCATCCCATCAGCACTGACGCATTATTCCCCATGCAATGCCAGCCTCTGCCCTGCCTTGGTATGGTGAGTATCTTCTGGATCTGCTACTACTTCTTTGGGGGTTAATATTTCTCAAGAATTCAGTTTAATTTTGTGCGTTGCCAGAAATGAATTCAGGTTAGACTCCATCTAGTGGATGATGGGTTTTCATGATAAGATTTTTGATATCTGAATAGTGTTTGTGGTTTACTATTAAAAATGAGAGTGACCAAGGTGGCTGAAAGTTGATGTAGATTAATCCTGCACATGGACATTTAAAGAGGAAGCAGAATGTTTGCACTAAGGTGTATATAAGGGTAAGGGTGTATTCACACGCGGCAGATTTGTTGCAGAGATTAGATTGTCCCATTCATCTGAACGGGTTTGCAGATATTCCAGTGCTTGCCATCAAAACAACTCCATTCAGATGAATGGAACAAATCTCTGCAACAGATCTCATGTGAATGTAGCCTAATAAGTATTGTAAGGGATCGTACACACTCAGGGGGTCACATCACACAATTTCTTCATAAATACAAGGTTTTCCAGGCCCAACTCTATTTTATTGGTACCAGCACTCAACACAAAACAAATCATAAACCAAAATACCTGCCCGGCTAGGCTCTGGCTAGACATAGGTTTCCCTAACTCACCTTTAATAAGACGCTATTCACAAGCAGCTTTTGTTGCGGCTTCCCTCAGTTGTCTGGGTCAGCCGCTTCCGGGCCGTGACCTCCACACAAATTCAGAGTCTCGGGAGAGATCCGGCTATACATAGCCTGTGGTCCCCTTCAGCCCACCTGCTGAGACCACACCAAGCCTCACTGGCTTCACCCTCTCTCAGGGTCAGTGCCTCTCCCCAGACTAACACATTGGAGGATTACTTATCCCTCCCAGATTACACCAGCTGGCCTCACCTGGGATCTCCTCAGGCTAGAGAAAAGACATGCCCTGGAATTGGGTGGATTGGAAAGGTCCCACTGCCGACCTACCTTCCCAACCCAAATAAAATCCAGCCCAGCTATTACTATCAAAATAGCTCCAGCAACTAAGTTTGCTCAAGCCAGCACAGTCTACCTGGATTTTATTCACCCAGTTGAGGAACCTGAGTGAGATACACACCCCTTCCAGCTTTCCAGTACACATCACCACAGTATGTAATGCAGCAGTGCGTGGTGCTAGTGATCTTTGTCTATAGACAAAAAAACCTCACAAACTTTAGGGTATACTCATCATGTGATTCATGTTTGTGGTTTACCATTCCTGCGTATGCTGCACAAGGTCTTGGCATCAATAGGGTTCATCATGCATCAAGTGGCCCTGGCACTCGTGGTGGTTCATCCATAGTGACTTTATCGTGGTGTTCCCCTAGGTCAGGAATCAGCAACCTTTGTGACTTCAGTTGCTGTGAAACTACAACTCCCAGCATGCATCATGCTCAGCTGTTCTTCTAACTCCCATAGAAGTGAATGGGGCATTATGGGAGTTGTAGTTTCTGAACAGCTGGAGTGGCGATGGTTGCTGATCCTTGCCCTACTTTGAACATACTGTCAGTAATTAACTGAATTGAAGCAGGGACCAAAGGAGGATTTGGGAATAGGGGTTGCCTGAGATTCTTTAAAATAAAAATGGACAAAGGCAGGCAATATGATAAAATAACCAATACTCACCTGCTAGATCCTGCGCCACTGCTCTCTCATTGCTGCAGCCAAGTGAACTAAGATTGACGGGAAGCTCCAGAGCAGCAACCACAAGTGAGTGCATCTGTCTCTGCAATTAAAGGGGTTGTATGAGTTAAATAAAAACTTTGCCACCCCTGTACATGTAGTAAAATAACAGAATCAATGCTCACCCCTTTTCTGCCCTACTCCTTACTCCAGTCCTCCCCGCTTCTGTTTGTTTTCTTGGTTGCCCTGGTAACGTTCATTCAAGTCACCACAGCAGTGACATCTCGTGTATTAGGGTGGCCACTCAGACCGCCCTCAAAAGCTGGACATAGAACCCCAACTCCGCTAAGGCACACACTGGTCTTGTTAGGCCACGCCAACTTCCCCGCATGCAACAGACAACAAAGGCTTAAAAATTAAATGCAGAACCAACTTCAAGTCAGCTACTAGGGGTGGGTAGGAGGGTTACTTTCTCCCTGCAGCACAATGCTGCTTTCTGAGCATGAGCTGTTAAAAAGGAAATCCCTGCGAGGACAGAGGCTCAGAAAGCCAGACTGTCCGCCTTAAAACTGGACCTCTGGCCACCCTATGTGTATTGCAGAGGCCAGGGATTAGCTGCACGGAGACATGTGTGCATGATACACCACTGCAGCCAAGAAGATAACATCAATTGTTGTTCTTATTTTACCACATATATAGGATCTGCCTATACCACTTTAAAGAGACCCTCTGGTACAAATAAAAAAAATTCACATCAACTGGGGAATGATTAGAACACTTGCATGATGCCCTCCTTTTCATCTTTTTAGCTGCTGATCCATCAATTCCTGGCTCCTCATCTGCCATCCAAGATGGCCACATCGCTTCTCAGACCATCTGATGTATACTGTGCCCAAGACACTTCCTGCTGCCCTTGGATTGGACAGCAATGCACATGTGAACAGGGCTGGACAAATGAGAACACATACATATGAACTGGAAAAATGGCCCTTTGCCGACGGGTGGGTGTCACGCTACGAGTCCGCAGCGCAGCTCCCGGCCTGAACTTCTAGAACTGCCGGGGTCACACGGCATTAAACTGATTTATGATGCTATGTAACATTACAGTAACCCTTACAGTTCTGGAATGTATTAGATAACAGTGACATAATGCTGTCAGTGTTATCCAGTACATTCCAGAACTGTAAAGGCTACATAGCATCATAAATCAATATAATGCTATGTGACCCCGGCAGTGCCGGGAGTTCAGGCTGGGAGCTGCAATGCGGACTCGACTTGCCATTGTAGAGCTATTCACTTGGGTGTTTTTTTTAACAGCCAGTGATTAGCCGTCCTATTTTTGGCTGTTTTTATGGCCAGGTGAACGGCCATAAAATAGGCCTTTTGGGCTACTTGCACACATAGGCGTTTTTCACTGATTTAAATGTATCTGTTCACATTTCAGTATTTGTTTACTGACCGTGGGTCAGTAAAAAAATCACTGAGACATGCACTACTTTGATCCGTAAAGAAGGCCATGCACGCCCATTGAAGTCTATGGGTCCGTGAAAATCACTGGCACACATCCGTGTTGTGTCCGTGATGCGTCCATTTTTCACTGATGACTAATAGGAGATTCTTTGGAAATTAATTTTCAGCTGAACAACGTCAGTGAATTACGGATGACACATGGATGGTAAAAACGTACACCAGGACCAACCACGGATCCTTCACGGACAGCTTCACGGATGAAACACATACTTTTTTTTCACGGACATGTCACTGACACGGAAATGTGGACGAGGCCATAGGACACTCACTCCTCAATGAATGCAGCAGGACTTGTGCTCCCAGCCTGATGACGTCATCATGCTGGGAAAGCAGGACCTGCTGCGTTCAATTAAGAGTGAGCATCCTGTGATAAGATGTAGTGCGTATTTTTATTTATTTTTACGCAAGCAGATTGGGGACATTCTTTATACTGGGAGCCACTAATGGGGCATTAATAATACTGGGGGTGCACAAATGGTGGCATTAATAATACTAGGAGCCACTAATGGGGGCACTAATATTACAGGGGGTGCACTAAGGGGGCATTAATCATACTGGGGTACACTAAATGAGGAGTTCATATTTAATGGTCTTAATGGGGGCATTAATAATACTGGGGACCTCTAATAGGGAATTAATCATACTAGGGGTATTATAGTTGGAGATTTGATGCCCAGGGGGCACTATCGGGGCATTATGTTTACTGAGGACACTGCAGGGGTTGAGATTTTAAAAAAATAAATACATAAATAAAGCCAATATTAATGAATCCTTTTATTAATTATAAAACTCTGGAATCTACCTTTATTAATATTTAAATAAAAAAATAATAATTCCTGTATTTATATTCTTATGGTGATTTTTTTTTTTTTAATGTATTATTTTTATGCTTCTTGGCAATAAAATACAGTGTGTATTATTTAAAGGGGCTCCCCCAGGACAGGCTACCAGCACTTGATCGGCGGGAACCCCACCGCCCATCTGCCCAAGAAGTTGGTGGTGGCGGCCATGCAACATCACATTTATTGGTCAAATTACTCTGTATGGCTGTTAAAAAATTGATGCAAAATGACCATTGGGTGCAAAAACAATTAAAAAAATGGCAATGAAAAATGGACGCTCTTTGTCTTGTGAATGAAGCCCTAGAAGTGCTTTGGGCTACAGATGCACCAGATAGTCTGAGAAGCAGTAATCTTGGATGGCAGAATTAACAGGTCTACTATTAAAAAGATGAAAAGGAGATCACCAGGTAAGAGTTCTGACCACTCCTCTACCAATGTGATTTTTTTTTTTGCCCTTGAGTGGTTTCTTTATGTCAGTGATTTTCAACCAGTGTGCCTCCAGCTGTTGCAAAACTACAACTCCCACCATGCCCTTCTGTAGGCTGATAGCTGTAGGCTGCCTGGGCATGATGGGAGTTGTAGTTTTGCAACAGCTGGAGGCACACTGGTTGAAAATCACTGCTTTATGTCAATACTGGTGGAATCAGCAATTGGACCCCATGGTGTTCATCATAGCCACCTTATTTTTCATGTATTTATGCCTAAACTCTAGCATAATTACATTCCTTGCACCGTCTGGTGTGTTCATTAAAGTAGCCCTTCTGTTTCCACATAACATTCTTCAGATAACAAGTATAAACAATGTGAACAGTTCCAGCCCGCTCCTCCATCCAGTCTGTTGGCATGAATACTCATGAGGGAATTTTGTTCCAAATTCAATAATACATAAATAAAAATGATAGACACATTTTAACCCCTTTCTTCCGTTTTTACTCCCTTCCTTTGTGGAACCAAAACCTTTTTTATTTTTCCATTCACATTGCCGTATGAAGGCTTTTTTTGCTGGACAAGTTGTACTTTCTAATGGCACCATTTCACATTGCATACAATGCTGGAAAAAGTAAAATTAAAAAAAAATGTAATTCCACCATAGTTTTATGAGTTTTATTTTTACAGCATTCCCTATCCAGTAAAACTGATCTGTTACCTTTACTTTACATGTCAGTAAGATTACAGAAATACCACATTGGAAGAGGTTTGCTTGTGTTTGAATAAGAGTAACAAAAAAAAGTTTTGGAAAACATTTTTTTTCTTTGCATCACTGTATTCTGTCCCCCATAACTTTTTCTTATTTATGTCTAAACAGTTATATGGGGGCTGGAGGATGTGTAGTTGTTATTGACCCCATTTTAGAGTGTATTTGACTAAAAAACGGCAAATAAGCCTTTTTTTTACAATTTTTATATTTTCAATTTTTTATATTTTTTAAAAACTTTTTTCCCCTTTTTTTAAGTTCTCCTGGAAAACTTGAAGATGATCACTGAATAAACATTGCAGTCTGTGGGAGATTTGCTATATTCGTGCAGGCTCCATAGGACCATTGCTATGGCAGGCCTCAGATCCTTCAGAGGGTCTGAGGCTGCGATAGCAACCAAATGACTCCCTTAGTCTTGCTGCAGGGTAGCCGTTCGGGCCTCAGGGGAGCAGTGGGAAAAGCCCTCTCAGTTCCTGTGGTCACAAGTGACCCTGGTATCTGAGGGATTAAAAGTCTGTGATGGCATTATCAACAATCACAGACTTTGCCTCCGGGTCCTTACTGTGTAAAACTGTAGAAACCTGCCAGCTATGGTGTCCACTCAGCTCCTCCATGGGCACCATCTTTAAAGACCCAACATCTGCTGTTAAGTGGATGTCTGTAAGGGGTTAAGTTACCATATTGGCTTATGGGTCTATTGCATCTGTGCTAAATATTGCTGTTGTTCAGCAATATTCGGCAATACTGGCCCTTTGCATACAAGCTTCTGATGAACCCCATTGTTAGGTTTCTATCAGACAGCCTGTAATTTTGCTAGGCATGCTTCACTATTTTGCCTGGATTTTTTAAATGAAATCTGCAGCGAAAGCTCCAACACATATGTGAATGACGCCTTATTTAAGGGAAGCTTTTTATCTTGACAAGTCAGACTAAAATAGCAAACTACACAAAATCTCTGAAGCAAGACTTCAGTCAACTTGCTTGTGAGTATACTGTATTCACGTGTTCTGTGATCTCCAAGCCTTCTCTTATCCCCCCTTGCTAATGATCCATGGCTGCCAATGTGTAGAGGAATATAAATCAGTAGCTGTCAATCATTGGTGGGGAGAGGCTCCAGGGTCAGGAGTACAACCGAGTCACAGCTATGAGTGCACTCAGTTATTTCTTCTAAGCTATTATCTGTACAGCACAATTATTATATGTCATAGCTGGTCTGTCCTGATATTGTAATTTCTAACGCATCAAGGAAGTGTATTTCATTACTGATCTTCTTTCAGATCAGTAGCTAGGCAGGTCCAGCTGATTACTCATTTGATGGAATATTGCTCTCCTTCACTAAACATTTTCCTTTAAAGGGGTTGTCCCACTAAAAATATTCTACAGCTTTTAAACCAGCACCTGAATATGAATTATTTTGTGATTGCATGTAATTGAAAATTTAGTATAGCCTCTACATTATTCAATTAAATATATCTTTACAGTGCAACCTGCAGTTTTTTTTTTCCTTTGACCGGCTCACCGATAAGGCCGCACATGCACAGTTTTGTCCTTCAACTGCCTTCTGAGCTGTGATACGTAGCACATGGACACGCCGCCTTAGCTGCAGCAGAAAAGACACCCCTCTTGAGCTGTCAGTGTGATATAAATCTAGAAGAGCAAATAGGGAGATCTCTGGATCCATGTGAGGTACAGGGCTGGTTCTAGCTTTGTTAGAGAGAAGTTGTCACGTACTATATGATTTATGCTTTTCATTTTTTACATTAGTCATGAGATAACTCCTTTAATAGAAAGAAAACAAGACATTTTTGGTGGAGGGGTGAGATTTGTAATAGATTATGTCAGTTGTGATGGAATAAGAAGTATAAGCTTAAAGCGGTTTGCCAAGTTTTTACATTATCCACTGAAACCTCCACCGATAACGAGAACAGGGGACCTGTTCAAGTGGTGGATGTGCCCTGTCTCTCCATTCATTCTCAATGAAGCACCAGTGGTAGCAGAGTACAACGGTGTCACTCGGCTGTACAAAATAACTGGAACAGCAGGGCACATAGGGATAACTTAAAAACTTGGCGCAACCCCTTTAAAGGCCCTTACATTTTAGGCTATCGTTGGACGAACCGGAGTTCTTCGGAGGGACCAGCCACAAATCTGTGTTTGGGAAGCTTTTGACTTTCCTCTGACATTTGATCTTGGGGCAGAAAAGGATTGGGCTCTTTGAATTTTAACACCAAATTATCGTGTTCTCATGGGAGATAGGGTTCACTGAATGCAGGGGAAGAGGTAGACGCTGCAATCTATGTTCATAGCTAACTGAACGGGGATAGTGTTTAAAACATAACTTTAAACAGTACTTTAAAAATGTTATGTACAATAATAAGGTAAAAGTGATATGTCACCCCTAGTAAGTGTAATCAGGCAACCATATACTATAGTAGCAGTAATTCTGAAAGATGATACTTGAAAACATCTTGAGACGCCAGACAGGATACACTCCATTATAATCAATATGTCAAGAGACCACTGCTCCTATAACTATAAGTGTTGTGTGGGTGTGCCAGGTGTAGACGATAGAGGGGTGAGGCTTATCCACCAAACACTGGTGAGCTAGAGATGGACTAGACCATGGGGTAAGTTGCTGTGTGAGGCTGCAACAAAAGCAGATACTGATGTCGTACACTATTGCAGCCATTACATCCATCTAATGCAAAGCCCTTCTCTGCTCAATGCCCACAACAAAGGTACGCTCAGGCAAACAAAGGTGAGAGCAGACAATGTACTGTCCTGACATTACAGGTAACGGTCAGGCTAACAGTATTCAGCCACACAGAGTAACTATTTAACGAGCGCAAGACAACAACACCTCTCCACCCAGCCCCGTTAAGTGTGCAGGAGTAGGCTGCAAGGAGTACATGCTGCTGCGCAGGGCTAGGCTACTCTAGTACAATACAGCCGCTACTCTCACAATATCAAGAATTCCCTCTATTTCCTATCACAACTAGAGACTAAGGTACTATCTATCTCAGGAACAGGGGCGGACTGGGAACTTGAAGTGGCCCTGGAAAAAATACTAAAAGTGGCCCCGTTTTGTGGTCGGGTCCAAATTGATGGAAGGTAGGGGCAGCAATACCATATAGTGGCACATTATACCACCCCATCAGAGCCAAATACCACAGTCCATCACAAAATACATCCCCAAAAACTTACACTGGCCAGCTGTGAGGAGAGCTCAGGTGGCCCCCTGGGTATCGGCCCACCGGGAAATTTCCCTGTAAGGTCTATGGCCAATCCGCCCCTGCTCAGGAAGCTAATTCCCTAGTGCCCATTCCACGCGTTTCTACACCTGAGATTAAGCCAGGCGATTCAACGGGATAGGTACCCCCCGGCGGGCACCCCCGACGATCAGCTGTTTTGAAGAGGAGGTGGTGCTCCATTGCAAGTCCCATTTCCTCTTCATTGCAGTGCACTTCGTCTCTGAAGTGCAGTGTAATACAAGTACCCGCTGCATTCAAGTGACTAGAGAGAGTACTTGTAATTACACTACATGTCACTGCTCCACTCGGACGAGACGTAGTGTAATGAGGAGGAAGCAGCCCTCGCATGGAGGACTGCCTCCTCATCTTACAGCTGATTAACAGGGGTCCCGGGTGTCGGACCCCCGTCGATCAGATATTGATGACCTATCCTAACAATAGGTCCTCAACATTAACGGTTAGACAACCTTTTTAAGCAGCCGCCAGAAGTATCTTGCAACAATTTTCTCTTAACATTACCACAAACATGTTGGGCAGAACAGAGAGTGTAGTGTTTGACGGAGTTGTGATAGATTTACTGCAGTGGTCAGGCGGTTTATTCAGGCACATCACCAGCATTGAGACATGGAGGTATATAGAACATCACCGCTGCAGCCATCACAGTCCACAGTGTTGGTGGTGAGTGAAGATTATGAGATCTGCACTCCTTACATGTCAATTTTGGGTGCACATGGAATATATAGAAAATTCTATGGCACTCCAATTTATTTTAAATGCCTTTAATCCAGAGATTTACAAAATAATTCTTATCCAGACATTTTAAACAATCATCAAACCATTAGTATTGTCCCAATGTTTAAGTCTGAGGAGATGTTTCTCAGAGGATCTGTAAAAAGAGTATACACATATTCACTATGGATATTTTATGGTATAAAATGTGTATAAACATATTTGTGTCAATCATATCCAAGAGAGCGGAAAACAATAAAAAAGGAGGGAAAAATCAGCAAGTCCATAATGCGTATCAGTAATATTAATATAGGTCATAAGTGAAGGTAGAGGTGAGTACATCATGCTTTTTAATTTTTACATTTTAAGACTTGTCTGAGATTTTTCTCTCATCTCAGGCAACCCCTTTAAGATGTCCATAGGCATAAGTAAGGCCACTTTAACATTAGCGGCAGCACGGATCCGCCGGATCCGTGCTGCCGCAGGTACATGTGAGGAGCCGGAGCAGCGCTCCGGCCCCACACGTGTCACATACACATACACACACAGACATACTTACATGCTCCCAGCAGCTTCGCACAGCACAGGAGGAGGAGGACAGCGCGCACATAGGAAGATTCCCCACAGCGCCCTCTGCTGGAGGGAGAATCTTCCTATGTGCGCGCAGTCCTCCTCCTCCTGTGATGTGCGGAGCTGCTGAGAGCATGTAAGTATGTCTGTGTATGTGTATGTCTGTGTATATGTCTGTGTGCATGTGTCTGTCATGTGTGGTGTGCTGTGGACGGATCCGTCATGAACTCCATTGAAAGTCAGTGGAGGACGGATCCGTTTACTGAGTGTGTCACACCAAACGGACCCGTCCCCATTGACTTCCATTGGGGGTCTTTCCGGATCCGTCTTGGTGCGGATAAACAGTACATGCTGCGGTTTGCTCTCCGGGCTGAAGACTGAACGGAATGCTTTCAGGAGCATTCCATTGTCTTCAATTCAGTTTTGTCCCCATTGACAATGAATGGGAACAAAACTGAAGCGTTTTATTCCAGTATTGAGCCCCTATGACGGAACTCAATACCGGAATTCCAAAACGCAAGTGTGAAAGTAGCCTTAGCTACCAAATACTGTACTCCATTAGCAAGCTGTTCACTAGATCAATTGTTCTACAGATCAAAGAGATAAGTGGCTGGGCAATGTCTCTGCTGCTGCTATCTCTTGGGAACCTATAATCATTGCATTACCTGCATTACCAGATCCCAGCAAAAAAGGGACATTCATGAACAGTTACCTAATGTTTGTTGTGACTTCCTGTCCTTGCTCTTAACTTCCTCCTTTATTTGGACTTTTAGCACAGTAAGCAGCCTTGCTTGACTTTCTTAGACTATAGAGGATCACATATTACACTGATAAGTGTAATGCTATTCTTTCAGCATCTTTATCTAGGTCTCTCAGGAGAAGAATAGAGCTGTCATACTGTTATCCCAGTTTCACTAATCTACTATTATGCTAACCAATAACATGTTCCCATCACAGCAGCAGTAAACTGAACAGTGGGTTACTTTTCTATACAAGAATTTTATCTGTTAGTGCTGACTACTAACGAAGGACAGTATTCCATGTTTCATTCAATGGCATCGTACTGCTGAAATTAAAAAGAAAAACAGTCAAGCCAAAACAAAATATAGTTTTCTACAAATATTGACTTTCTCGTGGAAGTGTCTCTTTAAATTCAATTACAATACAATGGGGGAGATTTATCAAACTGACGTAAAGTAGAACTGGTTTAGTTGCCCATGTCAACCAATCAGATTCCACCTTTCATTTTCCAAAGGAGCTGTGAAAAATGAAAGATGGAATCTGATTGCTTGCCATGGGCAACTAAGCCAGTTCTACTTTACATCAGTTTGATAAATGATCCCAATTTGTTTACTTTTCGCTAAGGACATTTAGCATACAGGACATCTATATGCAAAAGTCTGTGCTTATAGGGATAATGATCCGGAAATAACGGATCTTCACTGACTTTTCTCGTTCTTTGATTTATGGCCAGACTCTGAACGGTTATAAACGGTAAAGCGAAATATGCATTAATTCAAGAAAGGTGAGCAAAAAAAGGAAGCCAAAGAGAGAAAGATAACATTACTGAAAGAGCAGCTCCGGGATATGACACTAAAGAAGTCTGACAACCTCAAAACTGAAATGAAATTCAAGCAACTGTCACTTTAGATATGATGCCAGGCCTGGAAAGCTATTTTCAGCCTGGATGCCAGCTGATTCCGGCAGTAATCATGTTGCTGCAGTTTTTTCTTTTTTGGGCTACTTCAGTGGCAATATGACAATTACAAATAGTTTAAAGGGGTATTCTGGTAGAAAAATTGGAGGAAAAACAAGAAAAATAAAGCTCATACTTACTGCTGTTCCAATGGTTCATGGGTCCCCACTGCACTTTGCTCGACACGGCAGAAATAGGCTGAGAATGCTGCACAGCCAATCACTGGATGCAGCAATGACCCGCCTCAGATATTGATTGGTTGAGTGGCATTTCAACAGCGAGAAGGTAAAGGGTTATCCTTTTTTTTTTTTTTTTTTTTTTAAATCTTACCCCTGTGAGTGTGTAATATGATGTTTGTATAGACGATGATTGCCTTACCAGGGCTGTGATGCGCTCCCCTATCTAAATAATTGGCCGGCACTTCTGGGATGCTGATCTTAGTCTGGTTGCTACCTGGAATTAGGCTTCAGCGAATCGAGCTTTGGATTATAGATCTGAAGTTGATTTGTTCAAAACCTTTGTTTTTAATGCTGTTAGCGTACAACATTAAAATGTATTGGCTCAGTGTAGGCAAAGGAAAGTTTGTATCGGGCGGGGTCGCGGAAGACTTCTTTGAATTACTACTGTATTCATAACTGCATATTTAAAATAGAAATCCGAAGTGCGCTTTGGTGCTGGCTTTTATGTCGGTACCAAAGCCCACTTCGGATTCCTATTTTAAACGGTTTTAAAATACACAGATATGAATACAGTAGTAATTCACCCAAGTCTTGCAAAACTTCGCTCAATATGAACTTTGCCCACTTGGACCCTATATATTTTAATGCTGTACAAAAACCTTCGAATGAATCAACTTCGGATCTATGATCCGAAGGTCGATTTGATGAAGCCCACCTGCAGTGTACACAGGTTGCACAGTCAGACAGCCTCAGGTGCAACTCGTGGACTGAATGTACGGCACATGATCCCAGAAGTGCCGGTCACTTATTTAGACCAGGGAGCACATCAGTCACGGTGAGGCAATGATCATCATCATCATCATCTATAGACATACATCATATTACACATCCATGAGGACAAGATTAAAAAAAGAACAAAAAAACAAAAAAAACCCAGCAACTCTGGATAACCCCTTAAAGGGGTATTCTCATCTTAGACAATATTGCTTGGATATACCCCCATTGTCTTATAGGTGCGGGTCCCACCTATATTTAGATCGGAGGAGGGAGCGCTGTGCCTGGAGTACCCCATGTTTTTCGGGGTCCGGCCACCACCAGGCGCAGCTCCCCCGCTGCTCCCATAGAAATTAATGGGAGCACACCGCTCATGCACGGCCACTGCTCCCATTCGTTTCTATGTAGCCGACGGAAATAGCCGAGCCAGCGCTCGGCTATTTTTGCTGGCCCCATAGAAATGAATGGAGGGCGGCTGCGCATGCGCCCTCCTTCACTTTGGGGGCTCCGTTTTCGATATAGGTGCGGGTCTCAGCGGTGGGACCCTCACCTATAAGACAATAGGGGCATACCCTAGTGATATGCCCACATTGTCTAAGATGAGAATAACTCTTTAAGACCAGTGAGTACTTGGACACTGTAGTGCCATGGGATTGGTGACATGAGTATAAGCTAGTATGTTTTGTTTCTTTTTATTTCTTTTTTTTAAGGGCCATCCCACATTTGTTTGTTTGTTTTTTCCAAGTATCTTTTGAATTTTATAACCCTACACAAAACAAATTTGACGACACATGATGCAGGTGTAATTCCCCTTCAGAGAACTGGAATACCACTTTAAGACTACAGTATGGTGGAGCTAACACCAGATCATTCTCCAGCACATGTTGCCCATTCTGTTGTAAGAGGGGCTGCATGGAAGAGGTGAGCATCTTATTTTATTTTTTATTTTTAAGCATACCCCATAGAGTCCCATTCTGACTTTCCAGTCAGAAGTGTGGATAGGTGCTTTTTCCTGTCCAAATGTAGAACAGCCTAACCCAGACTGAACACTGAAAGTCTTGAAATATAAAAGCAGCACGCCAAAAATCTCAAACAGTGTTTTATTCAATAACATTGTTTCAGTCCTTCTATGGAGCCTTCTCAAACTCATTAAAGTCATTGAGTCAATTCATATCAGTGATTTTTCCCGCCCCCTATATTTTTCCCGCTTTAATCAAATCCTAATTGTGAAAATTTCAGCAGCAACCATTCAGCTCTGATTTCCCTGCAAGATTCATTCACTGTTTAAACTTGTCCATGTTCACTGGTCTGAAAGAACGCTTAATATAGCTGTCAGAACTAAAGTAAAAAAATGAAGTAATAGAAAAAATGAAGGCAAAAGTAATGAAAAACAGAAGAAGCTGAGAAGAAAGAGGAAAATAAGATAAATTGGGGGAAAAATTGTTCACTGAAAAATAGAAATAAGTTCTTAAAATATTTGATACACAATTTATTTAAAGTATTTATATGTGTTAAGATTTTTCAGGGTTGGATTAAGGTATGGCCATGCATCCAGATGTCATGATACAGTTTTGGAAGTCAAAACTAGGAGCAAATTCAAAAAAGTTTGAATTCCAAAGCCGCATCTAGAAGCCTAAACATATGGCTGTACCCTTATAAGAAGGGGCAATAAATTGCCTAAGGGGCCCCTGCCTCATAGTTTCCTCGAAGATCTCTCCAGATGCTCCCCGACTTTTGTAGAGTATGCAAAAATTTGACTGTGCAAGAAGAAGAGAATATACTTAAATATATGACAGTAAATGTATGGTTGTAAAATCTTACACCTTGTTTATGGCTCCAATGCCTGCACTGCCACAGTAACTAGTAGAAAACCAATGGCTGAGTTTTGTTTATTGCCATAGAGATATGGAAGATGGCTCACCTAGCTTCTGCCCGGACATGGGTCCCGCTGGCCTTCCAGCAGAGGATCCAGCTGCCAGACTCCTGTGTCCCACATCGACGGCCGCAGCCAGGCTACTAGGCCTATTTCTGTGTTCCATAGGGTGTGTGCTCTCCCCGGTCTTTAAAGGGTCTGCACACTTCTATACAATCTGCACCAGCCAATGGCTGGACTTCTGTGGGTATTTAAGGTTCCTTATCAACAGGTCTTTCTGGCTTGCTACATTCTGCAAAGGTGCTATAATCAGTTTGTCTGCCTGTGTACCGACTTCTGCCTGATTCTCCTGTGCTGCCCCCCCCTACCATTTAGACTGTTTAACTGATTTGAACGACCATCTGCCCACCCTGACCTTGCCTGTCCCCTTGGTTCCATGCACTAGTGTTTCTGACCCCCATAGGTCAGCAGCCAACAAAATGAAGGCTCTGTATAGGGGTTAAATGGTGAGTACTAGGGAGTCTTCGGGAAAATGCCCAAAAGTTTAGCCCTTAGCCAAATCGGTTGGTTGGCGCAGTGGTTCTACAACCATTGTTCACCAACCATATGGTGATAAATGGCTGTCTTTGCCTCCAGCTCAGATATATTAAAATGCAACTTTATTAGGGGGCAGTCATGCCCCCCTTGTATACATTAAAGGGCATCTATCAGCAGTTTTGTACCTATGCAACTGGTTGACCTGTGCATTTGGCAGCTGATGGCATCTGTGTTAGGTCCATGTCCATATGTGCCCTCATTGCTGAGAAAAATTAAGTTTTAATATGTGAAAACAAGCTTCTAGGGGGCATTGTTCCTCCTAGAGGCTCTGCTCTCTCTGCAATGACCACACCCTCTGCAATTTGACAAGGCCAGGTGGTGTAAATGTGATCACTCCTGCCTGATCCTGTCAAAATACAGAGGGTACAGCAGTTGCAGAGAGAGCTAAGCCTCTAGGAGTAATGTCTAGGGTTGAGTGAAATCACACTTTAGATACAAGATCAGACGTCAATTTGTTTTAAAACTTAGTTTTAATGCTGTACGGAGGCCTGTCTCCGTTCAGCATTAAAATGTATGTGCTGTGCGGAGGCAAAATTCATTAAGTCCGAAGTCTCATGAGACTTTGGTGAGTAACTTTGGCCTTCAACCTATTTTAAAACAGGAATCCAAAGTTGGCTTCTGTACCGAGGTACCAACTAGTACCGAAGCTGACTTTGGATTGCTATTTTAAAATGTTTTTAAAGTTGTAGAATTGAAGGCTGAATTTTGTCTCCGTACAGCATTAAAACAAATTTGGGGAATAAATCGCACTTTGGATCCAAGATCTGATCTCCCGATAGTAACACCAGCACCCCTGTTGCTCCTAATGGCTGAATTGCATATATACTGTATTAGAACATCATTTTTCTCAGCAATGCGGGCACATATGAACATGGGACCAACACAGATGCCTTCAGCTGCCAAGCGGACATGTAACAGGTCAGCCAGTTTTATAGGTACAAATCTGCTGACAGATGGCCTTTAAAGGAGCTGACCAGATTTATCTAATGTGTATAACCAGTTTAATAAAGTTTCCGAATATGGGGCCAGGATTACTTTATTTTACCTAACACTTCTACTAACCTTGATTCGGACCTGGTTTTTATTTAGTCTATTTAGCAGGAAAGCTTTTAGATATTATCCAACAATTACAATATAAAAAATGACCTTGTATATATTGGAAGGTAGTAAAATAAAAACTAGAAAGGATTCAGTTTCAGGTTATTCACAGAAACTTACCAAATTATCTAAATGTTGTAATATATGCTTTGTATTCTGCATTATTTCTCCTTTTTGCCTTTTTTTTGGGGGGCGGGGGATTTTTATTCTTAGCTTGTCCTGTTTTTCTAATATTCATATGCAGTTATTCCATTTGCATAAGTAACTGCAATAATATTAAAGAGGACCTTTCACCTCTCCTGACATGTCTGTTTTAGTAACTACTGACATTCCCATGTAATAACAATTCTGGAGCATCTATTTCCAGGAAGTCCCTCCATGACAGCACCGATGGAGGATGTCCTATTCATCTCTGTAGGGACAGGAAGCGAGAGAGATTAATAGGCCCCTCCCCATCCCCATACTCCAGTTTTCTTCCTGTCCCTACAGGGATGAAGGAAGCAGAGGAAGGTCCCTGCTTGGGATAAAGATTTGGGCCAGGCGTGCCTTGTGGTTAAGGGGCCGGGGTCATGTCAGGCGGTTTTTACTTCTCCACACACCCCTCAAGAAAGGTCCTGGCTAGCACCCCTCTGGGAAGGGGTCCCCTAGCAACCCCCCGATACCCTTTTATGACCCTGTGTTGTACCGTTCCTTTATTATTTCTTCTAGAAGTTCTGACTGAATTTACAGTGGTTTGCAATAAAGGTCCAGCTGTGTGCTACTGGCTGGGGTTTGTTGCTGTACTATCTGATACTGGTAGCACTAATTGGATAGTGTTAGACTGTGCTGGGGAACATCCCCAACTGGTAACACCCATCTGGGTCTTCATTGAAAACTGCTAGTAATTCTCTTCTAGGAACCAGTGGGCCTCAGTTCTGTTCATTGATGTTGATTCACGCTGAGCAGAAATGATGGTCGCCAGCGATGTTGGAGACGTCAAGGAGAACGCTATGCATCAGCCACTGTTGTCATCAGGTGAGCCTTTGGTGGTGGTATTACAGTGTGGGCAGGTGTGTCTAGTAAATACAGAACTGCCCTACACTTTGTGAATGGTACAGTGACAAGCCCATACTACTTGAATAACATCATCTGCATGAACAACACAGGCCTAATGTCATCTTCATGGACAACAATGCTCCAGCTCATTGAGGTCACATCATTAAGGAATAGCTGCTGGAGACTGGGGTACCTCAAAAGGAGTGGACTGTACTTTCTCCAGAACTGAATCCCATTGAAAACCTATGGGATCAGCTGAGTCGCAATGTAGAGGCTTGTAACTCTGTACCCCAGAACCTCAATGACCTGAGGGCCGCCCTTTAAGAAGAGTGGGATGCCATGCCTCAGCAGACAATAGGTTGAATTCTGAACATCATGAGACGTCATTGTCAAGCTGTAATTGATGATCAAGGCCACATGACAAGTTATTGAGACACTGATATTTTTTGTGGGGGTATACCCACCACTGTTGTTGGCTTTTGTTTCAATAAATTGCGTGAGCTGAGGAAATCACCATTGCATGTTTCTCCCTACTTTCATGATATAATATCACTGTAGAGTCAACTTTTTACGTTTTCCATAAATTTCACCCAAAAGCCAAATATCCCAAACTTTTTGTGAATAGTGTGTTAGGCGAGGTTGCAGGTCCTCCTTAAGAAGTCATTATTACAAGGTACATGACCTTTTGAGCGGGTTTTATCGGCTACCTGTAAAGACATTTGTGCTATTTTAGTGCATATTTTACTAGTGGAACATAATTTTGCAAATAAACAATTTTCTGAATGTTATCCATAATGCTGACTATAATAATAACTGATTAAAGGAACTATATCTGAGAATGCTGCATTACCTTTTTCTCCACAAGCATCATAATTTATTGACCGATTGCATAACTGGTATAAAAAATGATGCAGTTCTTTCCATACCGTACTGTTTTATAGCATGCATTAAAGCAGTGTGACGGTGAACTTTAATATTGATCTAATTTCATTAAAGAAATAGATTTTTTTTACTTTCCTTTCCAGCTTGTAAATGTCACACCATTTCTCAGCAGTCAGTTCTTCTATAATAAGTCCTGAGGCCTGTGTGACCAGGGCAATAATTGTCGAGATGGCAGAATATTCTGATACAGTATTTCAGCTAGAACTAAAATAACAGCATAAAAGATTTTTGCCATTTTTTTTATACTGAATTGTGCTTTACTCTTTAAGGGGCCTTTCCCATTACAACAGCTTATCCCCTCTGCACAGCGGTCAGCCCCCCTCCAATCATGAAAATTTGGAGCAAAGACCATATAAAGTAAAGCCCATAAAGACCATATAAGTAAAGCCATTGATTTGCACATAGTAAATTACAGTACTGATTCTCCTCTATAGTTTCATTTCTCCTATGATAACAATTTGAAAGGGAAGATGTCATCAGAAAATAAACTATTTTTTTTAAATCACCTTTTTTTGTTTAACATATTTTTGATGATGTTATTTTTAATTTCCTTGTCAATATCTATATTTAAACAAAAAAACAGCAGTTTTCACACTAGCCACTAAGCCCGACAATAGTACAGTCTGTACAGATCACTTTACTACAGTTACCTGCTTATCTGTTATTCTCATCCTGCCTGTAATGATCTTACCTTTGTGTATAGATAAGGCAGGATCCACAATAGGAGATTGTCAGAGCTTATCTGTTCTTTCCTTGTACAATGACCTCTCCACAGGTCACAGAACATGCCTAGAAAACTCTAGAAGTCGATGAGACCATCTGTTAAGAACAGCTCAGGCAACATGGCAGCCCCCATAATCATGTTCAGGAAATAGAATTAAAAAAAAATCTGCAATCAGAAAATAAAAACACATTGGAAAAATGGATATGTTTGTACATTTCCTTTAAAGTTCCTGTGTCATGAGGTTGGAAAGTGTTAACTTTATAAGTGGTCCTCTTAGGATATCTATATTGATTGTCACCCAGCTACTTTCACAATTAGAGGTCCTATCCAAGCTGTAGACCAATCCACCTATGCCCTGGTTGTTGTTTTTTTAAGCTATACTTCCCTCTCATTCATTGTCTTCACATGGTTTCTTCCTGTTCTAGGTATCTGACAATGGGACAATAAAATGGAAGGATGAGCATGGTATTATATTCTGCCATTTCGTGGAAAGTTAACCTTTTAAAATAAAGTGAGGAGCTGATGACTTTGCATGGGGGAAATAGGGTCAAATGCCCACAAATGTCAAGACTTTGGCTAATAGCAGCTATCTAAGAATACTGTGAGCACATATATACGGTGGACCTACTGTATTCTTGGATAGTGGCTATTATAAAAAAGCACAGCATTTGTGGTACCATTTGGGACACTAGTGCATTGAATCTTTCTCAATACTATGATGTTATGCTGTCATTAAAAGGACGGCATACTATGGTAACAGATCTGCCTTAAAGAGAATCTGTCACCATGAATAAATAGTCATAAACTACTAGAATGCATGAATAGCTAAATAGACAGATTCCACTCCCTAGCAGTAAGTCAGCTAACAGCCCATGTATTGTAACGCATCCCCAGTACTCCTAACCACTGACAGTACAGTAGAGCTCCTAGATACCTCATTGGCATACAAAGCATGGGCGGCTTAGGCTAATTTCACACAAGCCTGTTTGTTTCAGAAAACATATTCCATGTGATGTCTCTATTTCTGGGACCAAACACTGCTTCTCTGAAACTTTCAGCATCCTAATGACTTATGATTCTGTCAGCTCCTCCTTGACTACGGGTCTACTGTATTGTACTCACAGCATCATAGATAATTATAATGCTGTGAGTTTGGGTTAGAGGAACAGTGTTTGGTCTGGGATATGCAGCCATCACATGGAGCTTGTTTCCCGGGCTGGAAATGCCTTACAGCAGGGCAATGAAGGTAACTAGGGATGAGCGAACCCAAGGAAGTTCGGATTCGCCGGGTTCGGCCGAACTTCAGGTCAAAGTTCGGGTTCGGGACCCAAACTTCACTCCGAACCTGGACCCCATTCAAATCAACGTGGACCCGAACTTCCCTTTATTATTTTCCGTTGTAACATGGTTATAATGGAAAATAATAGTAATCTTATGGCAGAATGCTGAATAAAATGGCCTTCTGGGGTTAAAAATAATTAAAAAAAACTCAATTTGTCCATTTGATTGCGCAGCCGGTGTCTTCCTTCTTCTTCATCATCTTCTTTCAGGACCTGCGGTGATGTCACTGCGCTCACCACGTGGTAAGTGTGATGACATCGATCATAGGTCCTGACCTGCAATGACGTCATCGCGCTTACCACGTGGTGAGCGCGGTGACGTCACCGCAGGTCCTTTTGCAGGTCCTGAAAAAGTGAAAAAGTCCGGGTACCCGAACTCGCAAAGTTCGGTACGAACCCAAACTTTGCGGTTCGGGTTCGCTCAACCCTAAAGGTAACATATCATTCCTTGGAATTTATGGGGGAAAGTTGTTATAGACCGATGTTTTACACTGACATTCCCTTCGATGCCAGGGCAGGTAGTCCAACTGAAATCTATGGCAGCTTGGGGCTTCCGTACTGTATATTTCTGTCTTCATTAAAGGGGTTGTCCAACGGAAATTATTCTACAGTTTTCAAACTAGCACCTGGATCTGAATATATTGAATATATTTGTAATTGCATGTAATTAAAAATTTTGGGATATCCACTGAGTTATTCGATAAGTGATTCGATCTTTGTAGCGCAACCTGCAGTTTTTTTTTTCTTATTTCTTAATCTGACTCACTGATAAGCCTGCACATGCTCATTTTCATCCTTTAACTGCCTCCTGAGCTGTGATAAGGTGAGAGCTGCAGCAGAATCGACACATCCCCTGAGCTGCAGCAGAAAAGACTCTCCCCGTGAGCTTCTTCATATAAGCAGAGCAATGAATGGGGATATCTCTGGATCCATGTGAGGTACGGGCTGGTTCTAGCTTTGTTGGAAAGTGGTTTTCATGTACTGCATGATGTCTGATTTTCATTTTTTACATTAATCATGGGATAATCCCTTTAAGACCAAACTGGCATAGCAATGCCACTTGTGCCTAGATCTAAGCTCATTGGCATTTAAAAAGTCACAAACAAAAGGTTTATGACTTTTTAACACCAGAAAACTGACAAGAGAGGAATTATAAATTCCCCCTTATGTCTCTTCAGCTATCTATTAATTCTAGTAGTTCAGGGCTATTCTTCATGGTGACAGATTTCCTTTAAATCTTTTCTAGGTAATCTCCCAATCTCATTCTGTACTGAATATGTGTGAGATTATTTTTTTTAACCATTATACTGTACAACACTTACAGACAAGTTGATTTTCAGCATCCTCGGATCCATTGTGTGCTTCAGGGGTATTCAATTTATTGAGTAATTTTATTTTCCCTGGTGTACGCACTCATTGTTGCTAATTTAATTTTCATTAGCATGCTCTTAATTGAAGTAAATGTTAGAATCCATTTTCCATCTACTCTAAAAATTAAATTCATCTATGTGGGTTTTGAATGGTGGCATAAAATTGCTGTACATATACCAAATTCCATACTATAATGTATATACAGTGTATAGATAGATTTCTTATAGAACTGAATATGCATATAGATTTGCTGAATATTTTCGTGAATATAAATAATGATACAGGCCACAAATAAATCCATATTTTCCTATTGAAACCATCAAGGAGATGTATATGCTGCATAGTTTTAGTGGTTTTGGGAGTATAAGTGTCTGCTTTTCTGAAAACATGCTGTTTAGGACAGTTAGAGTTTGCTAATGAAGAAGAAGATGATGAATATCTAAAAAAATATTCTTTATTGATATGCACTAAAAGCCGGTGTGAAAAGAAAACATTAAGAAATGCCTGTTTAACAGAATAGCAGAAGGCAATTAGTCCATGTGTGGTCACTTAGGGACTGAAAGCACTTACTCAAAAATAGTATGAGGCGGGCTGTATCAATTTCCAATTTACCAAAGGTTAATAGACCTATGCTAAAACCTATGTCCCACTAATATTGCACTGGGAACAAGGATACTACCTTAAAGTCAATCCACAAAACCAACGTGAAATAACATACTGTAACACCACTTTGCCAGGGGTGGACTGGGAACCTAAAGTGGCCCTGGAAAAAACAAACAAAAAAAAAGGAAAAGTGGCCTCATATTTTAGGCAAATCCAAACTGACAGAAGACAGGGCCAACACAAGTAGGCAGGGACAACATAAATATGCAGAGGCCAGCAGTACTTTAGTGCAGCACAAAATAGAAACACAAACGACAGTACTGCACAGAATACTGCCACCCCTGCCGCACTATTCAACTATAACACCTTCTTAAGGAAGGCAATACAGTTGAACTTTCGCTACCGGATAGGCTCATATGTACCCCTTCTCCTAGAATTAATTAATGTTGAGAGCATCAGATTGTTATGTAGAAGGCTGGCAGCTGTAAGGAGGGCTCAGGTGACCCCATGGGCATTGGCCCACTTGGAAATTTTGCTGTAGGGTCAATGGCCAGTCTGCCCTGCACTTGGCTATAGGAAAATACAGTGGCCCAAGTTTGGACCAAATCCTATACCACAGTGAGGTGTGCCAGTGATAAATAGGCAACACCCTATATTTTTCCCATTGGGTTAGGGGCAGAGCACAACAAGTTACTTGCACCTTTCTCTAAAACTATGACACAGCAGTGGATAAGACTTGGCCCCCGATCTCAATTGGGTATCTGGGGCAACACTCCACAAAACCTAAATACTGCTGCCTAAACTGTTATCTAAAACAGAGTCAGTGGTAGTAAAAGCAAAGACCCTACGCATTTCCATATCCCTACATCATCAGGGGTTGGTTAGATGATTTAACTATTTAACTGTGTCACAATACCAAAGTTTATAGTGCCAGACATATTATATTGTCAGAGCATGCTGCTTAGCACTGATAATGGCCGCATATAGCACTCCAGATACCGGCTATAAATGGATATACAAGTGCATCTCAATAAATTAGAATATCATCAAAAAGTAGTTTTTTTCAGTAATTTAATTCAAAAAGTGAAACACATATATTATATAGAGTCATTACAAACAGAGTGAACTTTTTTCAATTGTTTATTTATGTTAATGTTGATTATTATGGCTTACAGCCAAGGAAAACCCACAATTCATTATCTCAGAAAATTAGAATATTATATTAGACCCACTGTAAAAAAAAAAAATTAAACACAGAAATGTTGGCCAAATAAAAACTATGTACAGTAAATGCACTGAATACTTGGTTGGGGCTCCTTTTGCATGAATGACTGCATCAATGCGGCGTGGCATGGAGGCGATCAGCCTGTGGCACTGCAGAAGTGTTATGGAAGTCCAGGTTGCTTTGATAGCAGCCTTCAGCTCATCTGCATTGTTGGGTCTGGTGTCTCTCATCTTCCTCTTGACACTACCCCATAGATTCTCTATTGGGTTAAGGTCAGGTGAGTTTGCTGGCCAATCAAGCACAGTGATACTGTGGTTATTAAACCAGGTATTGGTGCTTTTGGCAGTGTGGGCAGGTGCCAAGTCCTGCTGGAAAATAAAAATTCCTTCTCCAAAAAGCTTGTCGTCAGAGGGAAGCATGAAGTGCTCTGAAATTTCCTGGTAGACGGCTGCACTGACTTTGGTCTTGATAAAACACAGTGGACCTACACTAGCAGATGACATGGCTCCCCAAACCATCGCTGATTGTGGAAACCACACAGTAGACCTCAAGCAAAAGGTGGCTACTTTGAAGAACCTACAGTATAAGACATATTTTCAGTTGTTTCACACTTTTTTGTTAAGTATATAATTCCACATCTGTTAATTCATAGTTTTGATGCCTTCAGTGTGAATCTACAATTCACATACATAGTCATGAAAATACAGAAAACTCTTTGAATGAGAAGGTGTGTCCAAACGTTTGGTCTGTACTGTATTTGTTTCACTTTTTGAACTGAATTACTGAAAAAAAACAACATTTTGATGATATTCTAATTTATTGAGATGCACTTGTAGCTTCTCCCTATTCATATGACATGACACCCGGGTGTTGCTTTCTCCTTCCTTGGAGTAGTTATTTTGAAAACAAGAGTGTTTTTTGTTGAATGGCAACAGCAACCAGGATTATATATGTAAAGTACGTAGCAAAATAGCAAAACATTTTTCTTCCTCTTTTTGTACACATTTAATATAATCAACCCTAGTAACATCATGATGTACATAGTGATATACTGTACTTTGTAAGGCTGAAAAAAGATGAGTCCATAGGGATCTTGATAAATCAATCCTTCTAGCTAAACATAAATCAGTTCCTCCATTTAATTGTAAATCAAGGTTAGCATACTTTCCCAAAGTAGATTCAATTTAAAACGATAATAAAAATATTAGTGACACCTTCGTAGCAATTTTTTTATTATTACATTTTACTCACTTGGGGCTAAAAAAACAAAACATTTTTCAGCAGTTTTTATGTATAGGGGTTAAATTTCAGTCTATTTGCAGACTGTCACTTTCTGCTTACTTAGAGTTCTTTTACATGATCATAGCTTGCAAGCTCATGTAGAGCTTTTATCTCTGATCTCTGGACCTCATAAACATTTATTATAGATAAAATGTTATTAAACTCATACGAATCTGGCTTAAATGAGTGTTTATGAGGTCAGGAGTTCAGAAATAAAAGTAATACATGAGCTGTTATCTGATGGGACCCAGAGTAATCAGAAAGTGAAATTTAACCCCTGTATCAAAAATACTGCAGAAAAGTTATAATAAAGGCCAAAAGCAAAAATAATTGAGTGAGTATATTAACACTCATAAGAAAAGGACGTAATTATACCACACTTAATCATTAAATCTAAATGCATCTTTATTGTAAGATGATTAAAAATACTTTCAGATGAAAAAACATATATGCAGCTAAGGATTGACCTGGCATATCAGATAACGTCATTTTCCCAAGACCCGTTCTACTACAAGTATATGAAGGCTTCCTTCACATTTGCAGTAAAACAGGCCGGATCCGTGAACACCGGGCAATACTGTGCGATGCCAAGGTTCCATATGGTACCATTCGCTGTAATGGGCACCAGCGGATATCCAGCCGCTAACAGGAAATATGCAGAGGGGCGGCTGGACAAATGCTGCTGCTCTCAATCAAGTCTCAAATGTCAAACAAGCTCAAACAAGCTTAAGAAAATGCAATGGTATACTCCACTTAGCAAAAAGAAATTGTGTAGCAGTATTCAAATACAATAAATATGTACCTCCTTACATGCAAAACAACAATTAATATTGTAATTACATCAAACAGCCCATCGCTATAGAGTAAGGAGAAAATACAAACCAAAACATTTTGGGAACAGCATCATCCCAACGTATGTTTTGTCCAACATCTTCACACATTGCACATGCTTTTTTTTTTTTTTTTAAAGCTGAAAAAATACAAAAACGAATAAATAGAAAACAGAGATTTATACTGTAAGAAAAAAAAAACAGGCAATAAGGGAAAAATGCCAAGGAACTGAGCATGCTAAAATAAAATTAAAAAATAAAATTCCACTAATCTAGAAAACACACCTCAAGGGTGAAAGAATACTAGTAAAAAAACTGCCTTTGTCTTGCATTTAATATTTCCCATATACTTCAATGCAACATATGCAACTGAGCTATATAAAGCCAGTTCTTGAAGTATTTTATAAAACTTAACTTTTATAAAAGTAACAAATAAATACCCAAAAAAGCAAAAAAAAAACAAAAAAAAAAAAACAATAAACTCACTAATTAAATTTTTTTTTATCTCACTGTACACATCCCATACTTTATCTTATAATGCCAGAAAAGTATTGATGAGAGTGGTGCTGCAAACTCTAAATAAGTGTGTTAAATTCATACTACCTATATTATAGTCTACATTTTAGACATTTGACTATTCCAAATGGGATTAATATAGTAACAAATTAGTGAGTACAGCACCAAATCCAAAGTGGGCAGGCAAGTGACTGTAGCTAGATGGTATCCCCACTAAGTCACAGCTCACTGTGAACTTTTATTCACTATAGCGGCCTACATACAGTATTAGTATGATTATCTCCCTATATCGGGGTTGCCAGCTAGAATTTTTCTTATTTCTGGACAACCTATCCCAAAAACAAGGACATCCAACTTTTTTTACGGACAAATTGGAACATCATAATAAATGATGAACATTATAAGTAATACATGTCTATAGCTCAGTATACTGAAAATAACAGCATTTACTGTCAGCTGTAGAATCATGATGGTCACCACCAAAATCATCTAGTCAAGTACCACCAGCCTGAAAAAAAAATCACAGACACAATTTTATTTCCTGGACACAGGAAAAAGTCACCTATTTTTACATAATGTTTAGAAATTTCTGGACAGTTGGCAACCCTACCCTATATAGATGACTGCAGTGCCATGCCTGCAGTGCATGGGTCGCTAGTCAATTATTTGATTAGGACGGTGAAATAGGAGCTAAAATAACAGACAGTGCTCCCCCAACATGTTTTGCCGTGAAACCGGTGTCATCAGGGGTTGGGAGCAGAGACAAACAAAATGCCTACAACATGTAACAAAAACACTAGCAATACAAGAACTGAAAACCCCTAAAAAATACCAGAATAAAACTGTGTGACACCAGCCTTATGGACGGTTAATGCATGGTTTTATACAGCTAACTATACGTAATAATGGATTTGTGTAGGTCCATCATTTAATAAAGTAATTACTGGCACTTGTTAAAATGGAAATGTACTGAAATCCCTAGAGTGTAATGATATATTTTGCCAAGGCAAGTTTGGCAGAACATTTTATTGTTGTTTATTTAGTACGTTGCTTTGAACAACCCTCAGCTATACTTTCCATATACCTTTCAGACTTAATAAGTATTACAAAAATCACCCCTTATCCTGGTAAAGAAGATTCTAAATATGCATTAATCCAGGAAATAAATTCCATGTTAGGATTTCTGATAATGTTACAGGCAAATATATTCCATGGGAAATGCATATGTTTGCTTATATTTAGAGTTCATTACGATGACTCAAATGCTTTAATTGTAATTCTCATTTAATTTACTATAATACTAAACCACAGTTCAATGACCATATATAAATTAAAGGGGTTATCCCATAATTAATGTAAGAAGATGAAAATCACACCATATAGTACATGACCCTTTATTAAAAAAAATAAATAAATAAATAAATCTATAACAACATGGATCCAGAGATCTCTCCATTAATTGCTGAAATTGCTCTGCTAGATTTATTTTAAGCTGGTAGCTTAGATGTGGGGGTGTCCTTTCTGCTGCAGCTTTCTCCTCATCACAGTTAAGGGGGCATGTCTCCCTGTCTCTCCTTGTAACTGTCAGAGTTTCTAACATAAGATGCGGCTGGTGGCAGTTGAATTATGGAATTGAGCAAGTATGATCACCTCTGCAAGGTGGACAGAGAAGTATGGAAAAGAACAAACAGCAGGTGGCGTTATAGAGGCTACTCTCCCACCTGCAGTGTGAATTCTGGCTGGCTTTTCCGGCAGAGATCTGGCACTGCCAGATGCAACCAGAATGCCCGCCGGCCTGATTAAGTATTATGGGGTCAGGTAGAGATTCTGGCCGCATTCCGGCCAAAATGCTGAAACTTGGCCGAACACAAACCGCTGCATGCTCCGTATATCCTAGTGCTGCAGGTGTGAAATTAGCCTACAGATGTAGCCAAGCTAAAATTGACTCTGATAACGCATGTCACATTGTGATCTCCTGCTATCGTGTGACAAAAGCCATAGAAATACATTGCCTTCAAGTTCAGGTTCAAACAAGAAAAGGCAAATGAAAGGTACATCAGGGAAGGAGGTGTTATGTTCTACATGGGAATAGTATAACTTTATCCATGTGACAGATTTCCTTTAACCAAATATTTCTTGTCTGTTAAAAAGACATGTCGTCTAGTTGCCATAATAAAAGAAATCAAACATCGTCTAGAAAACTGGCAGGTGTATAAAATACATGTGAATGCATGATTTATTTATTTTTTTTAAATATTAAAAATTCATAGGTTGCTATCTCCATTACTTCAGATTAATAAGATTTATAGTTTCTAGATTGAACAGATATGTTAAGTACTTACATTTCTTCAACGCAGCCCACTAGGTTGAGCAAACCAAATAAAGACTAATTCATACCCATTAGTACACTGGAAGCAGTATAAATCATTCTTGAGCTTCCTCTCCCTGTTGGCAGTTCTATATCTCAAGTGAAATTCCATCTCTGAACATCATGCAGATGATTCATTCCATTATGTATCTTTTGGCCTCCTTCTCGCACATCGGGTATACCCATAGCAGGTTGCCTCATAAGAGAGAAACAGAGTTCAGATGGCACTGCTTTTTTTGATACACCATGACATTATAAAGTCGAGTTGGCTGCAAAAAAACTTTTCTTATGGACGAGGGGGGTGCTCTATCCACTTAGATACAGTCCACGTGTAAATCCACATCAAGAAAAAAAGGATAAGGATGGCACTAACCCAATGCGTCCAGATATTCTTTATTCTTGTCAAAATGACAACTTACATATATAAAAAGTGGCATTGGTGCGGGGACGCCACAAAGTTACTGCAGAGCGGCGACGGGTGTTTCACGCGATATGCGCTTCTTCTGGCCATTTTTCATGCCATTTCGGACTCTGGGATACAAGGATCTATGCCATATTAGAAACCTATCTACCCTTAATCCAGGGATGAAAGCAGGATTGCCCATGCGGGGCGTCATAGGACCCGGTCTCTGTGATATCTGAAACTTCAAGACCCAGCTGTCCCATTGAGTAAGAGCATGACGAACTAAAAAGGGCCATTCCTCAAAAGGTGGTCTATGGTCCTGAGTCACCCATGGAGCTATCAACAAGTCCATCGGGGAAGGTTCTTGTTCCAGCTGGACCCAAAGTTTCAGAGATGACCTATTAGACCAGTTCAAGATCCGCATGAGGATCGCTGAAGCATGGTATAGTTTTAGATCTGGCAGTTCTTTACTTCTGGGCTTGGTCAATACTTTAATGTTAATCCTAGGTTTTCTCGTACCCCACACAAAGTGTGTTATGGCCCTGTGAAGAGTCAAGAACAGGCTGGGAAAGGGGCGAGCCTCCCTAGCATCGCGGGTGACACTAGGGAGGCTCGTCCCCGTCCCTGCCTGACATTGGCTGCTGCCACCCCAACCCCCCCTCCACGTTTTACATTTTCATCTGTGTGCCAGGAGAAGCAGCGGTGCGGGGACCAGGAGCGGTGCTGGGTGCAAGGAGTGGGGTAAGTATATTCCTCCATGTGGTGGAAATTTTAGGGGACATTTAATGAGGGGAGATTTTATACTCTTGGAGAACCCCTTTAATACTATGCCTCAATCTGGTCGGTGCTGATATATTATTTGCTTCAGGTAAGCCTGAGTCCTGGCATATTTGTCAGGTAGAGGCCAGATTTCTTCCATACCCCATTGGGGTCGTTGGACATTGTGGTAACATTCTGCAATGCCGGAAACAGAGAGCTCCGGCAGAGTGTTCTCTGCCAGAACAGCCTGGTGCAACTATAAAGCTAGTGGAGGTATAATATCAGGAGTAGTACTTGCAAATTATATAGGAACATGGGGTCCTTTTAGATGCTGGTCATAATAAGGCCCTGCACTGGTGGTAGATATGTCACAATTATGTGGAAGCGCCGGCCTCTACATAACTTCAGCGGATCCACCACTACTTCTAAATAAAAGAGAGCTTCCTAGCCGTCTTACATTTAGACCACTTTCTACACCTAAAACAGGCGTAAAAATGTTAAATGAGACAGGCCTACCAGCCCTTCCCCACCCACTTTTTTAGACCTGCCATGATCAGGGAAAAGTAGCAGTGACATAACAGGCTCTCCATGGGGAAAGCTAGGTGGAGGCTTTCGCCTAGCAGTGAGTCTGGTGACATCACCAGCACTAATGGGTGGGCTTTAGCGCTGCACTAGCTTGGAAAACAATGTCACTGACAACACTGCTAGGTGTAAGCCTCCGCCTAGAAGTGTAAAATATAAACAAAAAAGCCCTTGCAATGTGCAATCCAGTGCAGTGCAAGGGAGAGCATCAGAGCATGAAATGCTTATATCAGGGGGGCTGCCTGGGTGAAAATGGGGATATGCTTTAAAAAGTCAGAAAATGAAATCTACACCCACTATGAGCAGGCCTAATTTTCTGCTAATATTTAGGCCATTTTAGGTCATTGGTACAAATAAATCTGTCATCAAGTTGTAGGCCATACTCAATCGATTAACCTCACCCACATTTTTCCCCAACTTTTGAAAAAGTTTAATTCAAATATAGTGCGCACCATACTTTGAGAGCTTTCTGTGGCAAAAAAGGTGACTCTATCTTTAAATGATTCCATCTCTTTTTCAGGCAAAAATGCTATGTCCAAATAGCCTCTGCTGTACGTTTAGTAATGGAACATATAGCTACTGCGCTGAGAAAGAATCTAAACATTTCAGGAATATGAATTGGGGATGGCCAGCATAAACTAGCATTTTATGCGGATAATCTCCTCCTGTATGTCTCGAGCCCTCATACTTCCCTCCCTTCTATTCTTAGTGAATTCAAGTGGTTTGGCTACCTCAGTAACTTCAAGATTAATCTCACCAAAAGCGAAATGCTGAACATATCGCTACCCGCAACTGATGTGCTTCTTTTACAGAGCAATTTTTCTTTTCACTGGCAGACTCAGAGCCTTAACTACCCAGGTTTACAGATACTGGCCCATCTACATCTACTATTCCTGCTCAATTACTTGCCACTGCAAAGGAAGACCTGCAGAGATATTCACTGAAATCTCTGTCATGGTTTGGCAGGATGAGTATATTCAAAATGGATATATTACTGAGATTCTTATATCTCTTTCAAACAGTACCTATCTGTGTACCAGGTAGATTTTTCTTGACTCTTCACAGGGCCATAACACACTTTGCGTGGGGTACGAGCAAACCTAGGATTAACATTAAAGTATTGACCAAGCCCAGAAGTAAAGGGGGAGCATATGAGGCTGCTCCCCCCGACTCGGGATGCTTTCATCCGTGCCTGTGGAGAAGCAGCAGCAACAGTGCAGGGACCAGGAGCGGGGTAAGTATATTCCATGTGGTGGGCCCGGCATATGAGGGAACATTTTATATTCTTGGAGAACCCCTTTAAGCAATGCAGTCATCCTCTTCAGACCAGTGTCTTGCCATGTGGCTTCCCATGAGTATTAGTAGGAGATGAGCGCTCTATATAGATAGCTAATGAATAGAAATAATTTGCAGGTGCTACTTACTAATATGGCACAACTTACTGTACATCACTATAAAGTTGTTGAGGTTAAAAAAAAAGACACAAGTTTGTTAAATCCAACCTGTAATCCTTACTGTTTTATCCAAAGGAACCATCTATGAGATGGTCACAATTACCTAATATTAGGAGAAAAATTCCTTCCTGACTTAATATTTCTGAATAAATCCCTGGATCAGGGTCCCTTAATCAGTAATCTAATACTTCTAACTTACAATATTACTACTTTTAGGTACTACTTTTTGAACTTGCTCAATGAATCATCCTTATAACATTGGCAGAGAGTTCCATAATCTCACTGCTCTTATAGTTAAGAATCACTGCCTATGTTAAAGGGGTTTTCCAGGCTTTTGATCCTGGTGACCTATCCTTGGGATAGGTCATAAATATCAGATCTGTGAGGGTCTGACACTCAGCACCCCCACCGATTTAGCTGTTGCCTGCAACCTCTGGCGCTGGAACCAGCACTTTGAATGGAACAGGAAGAACAGCTCAGTTCAAAGTGTGTTGGCCATCCGCAGGTCAGTTCCCATTCACTTTAGAGGGAGCTTAGATGCGTTAATCCGGCACGGCCACTACAGTTTGAAATGAGCTGTTCTTCCTGTACCCCAAAGCTACAAAGACTAGGTGATTGGCAGGGGTGTCAGTTGTCAGACCCTCACAAATTAGATAATAATGACCTATCCTGAGGTTAGGTCACTAATATCGGAAGCCTGGAACCCCCCTTTAATTGTAAAACCATCTTTGTAGATGTAAAGACAGACTTAGGGAAAAAGACCACTCTACTACAGTATCTATCCATACAATTGTACATTTAGCCCTAACAGCTATGATGTTCATAGTATTTGTTCATGGCTAGAAAACATTTACAGTAGTATTAAATGAATCATTACAAATTGATGTGTATGCATTATACTGTATGTAGAGGCATTATACTGAATCATAATATCTATTAAACTAAAGCAGGGGTCAGCAACCTCTGGCACCCAGCTTTTGTTAAACTATATCTCCCAGCATGTAGATTTGCTTGGCTGTTTGCAGAACTCCCAGAGAAGTGAATAGATCAAGCTGAAGTACCAGAGGTTTCTGACCCTTAAACTGAAAATATTAATATTTGACTTTTAGAACATGCACATTTGATAATGTTTTGGCATTCTCTCATGAGATTTTCTTTCTCTCCTTAGGATATCCAAGTCTTACACAACTAAAGATGGGAAACTGAAACACAGATAACTGAAAAAAGCAGATGTTGAATATCTGAGATTACTTGGACTCCAACAACAGAAAGAAAAACCACAAAGAAGAACAATACTTGACAATAAAACAAAGCCAAGCTAAAAAAATATGAAAGCTTTTTTTCAACGTGTCAGGCTTTTTAATTGCTGACAACGGGAAAATGAATTAATGGCGCTAACCCCTCTACGCATAAACTTGTTGGCAGCCACTCAAGACGTGACTCATAACACAGCAAGCAAATGTGGCATTTGTGTTCAACTGATATTTAAGTGAGCAAGTATGTATACACTTCACAAAGCCTCAGTATGTTACTATTGTACTGTTCCCGCTTATAACAAAGTATCCATAGCAATCACAGGCTTTCCAAAATCTCTAACCTGCACCATGTATATGGCTTATTGTATTCCAGGACTGCAAACATAATCATTACGCTCCAACAAAAACCATTAAAAAAGGAAACCTCTGATATGAATTTTCCAACATATCATAAAACCTAATATCCAAAGAGTCCAAAGCTTACCGAAAACGGCAGAAGAAAATAGAAAGATGTGTCATTTGATGATAACCAAATGGAACATGGCTCCAAATGTTGTAGGACACTCTATTTTTGCAATATTTTTAATTTTTTTGTCGCCGGTCAGTTGTAGCAATTATACTGACGACTGGATGCCACTGAAAGCTGATATCACTCCATATAACAGATTATTTCATGTTACTGCTAGTTTCAAGCAAAAAAACAATCCTACACATCCAAGATTATTTTTTGATAGTGTAGACCTTCAAGGACTGAGGCAAAAGTCCCACACCACTCATCTACATATATTCAGAGCAATTAGAAATGCAGTTAACAAGATGCTGGCTAATCCATCTTACTTTTTGCCCCCTCTGAAGCATGCTGACTTTGCAGCAAAATGGAATGAGATTTACGGGAATAATTTGCCACCATTGGCTTTATATTGTATGTTGTTTCCAGATGATAAAACTGCATTTAATTTTGCACTGGAATACATGGACAGAATGGTCAATTACAAAGACTGGCTGGTTCAGAATGCTCCCGGTGATGAGGTACCACTTGCACACTCTTTGACAGGATTCGCCACAGCTTTTGACTTTTTATACCAGTTTCTTGACAGTGATAGAAGACAAAAGTATTTGGAGAAAATTGAGACTGTTAGTGATGAAATGTGTGAATGTTCCAAAGTTCGTGCTTGGGGAAAACAATTTCTCCACAACCACCAAACCACAAATATGCTTGCACTGCTTACAGGAGCACTAGTTGTAGAAGAGCACAGATCAAAACAAGCAAATATATGGAAACAGACTGTTGTTGATGCGATGGAAAAAACAATGTTCCTCCTGAATCATGTCGTGGATGGATCTCTTGATGAAGGAGTTGCATATGGTAGCTATACAGCAAAATCAATTACACAGTATGTTTTCTTAGCAAAACGTCATTTTGGCATGAATCATTTTGACAACAACTGGCTGAGAATGCACTTCTGGTTTTACTATTCTACTTTGTTGCCAGGTTATCAAAGAACAGTTGGAATAGCAGATTCTAATTACAATTGGTTTTATGGACCAGAAAGCCAGTTGGTATTTCTGGACACATTCATTTTGAAGAATGGAACTGGAAACTGGTTAGCCAGTCAGATCAGAAAACACAGACCAAAAGATGGTCCGATGGTACAATCCACAGCACAAAGGTGGAGCACACTTCACACAGAATATTTGTGGTATAATCCTGAACTTAACTCCCATCCTCCAGTTGAACTTGGCACACCAAAAATGCATGTGTTTCCTAACTGGGGAGTAGTGACCTATGGTGCTGGCTTGCCTATCTCCCAAACTAATACATTTCTTTCATTTAAATCTGGAAAGCTTGGTGGTCGAGCAGTCTATGATATTGTCCACTTTCAGCCATATTCCTGGGTAGATGGGTGGAGAAGTTTCAATCCTGGTCATGAACATCCCGATCAAAATTCTTTTACGTTTGCTCCTAATGGACAAGTTTTTGTTTCAGAAGCTCTCTATGGACCAAAACTAAGTCATTTAAATAATATCTTAGTGTTTGCTCCTTCTCCTACAAGTCAGTGCAATAAACCATGGGAAGGTCAACTTGGTGAATGCTCACAGTGGCTAAAATGGACTACAAATGAATCTGGAGATGCATCTGGTGAGGTTATCACAGCAAGTCAACAAGGGGACACAATGTTTGTAAGTGGTGAAGCAGTGTCTGCCTACGCCTCTTCCATGAGATTAAAAAGTGTTTACCGTTGCTTGCTGCTTATAAATCACCAGACACTACTTGTAGTCGATCATATTGAAAAGCATGAAGATTCTCCATTGTCTCTAGTCAGTGCCTTTTTCCATAATTTAGATATCGATTTTAAGTATGTTCCATTTAGGTTTCTTAATAAATTTAATGGTGCTATGATGGATATATGGGATGCCCATTACAAAATGATTTGGATAGACCAAAATGGTAATAGTCCAGTAGGTAGGATTCAGGAAGCTGAGCAGACAGCAGAGTTCAAGAAGCGTTGGACACAATTTGTAAATGTTACCTTTCAGTTAAACCAAAAAATGTCAAGGATTGCTTACATATTTAATGGACCATATGTTAATGTGTCAGATCTGAAATTTCTAGATAATAACCAGTATGGTGTTAAAATATCTGTTAAAGTTAATAATACAGAAAATATAGTATCTATAGTGACAGACTTTAATGATCTTGAAGTCAGATTCAATTTTCTTGGCTTTGGGGGTTATGCAAAGTTAGAAGATTTGAACAGAATAGTTCGATTTGGCTTGGGCACTGAGCATATTAAGAAAGCAACTAAATTGATTAGTATGAATATATTTCACTTTGGGCTTAAAGTCAATTTAGTTATAGGCTTAATATTGTGTGCAGGCTTGGGAATTTTAGCATTTCATTGGAGATTTTATATTCCCTTTGGTAAGTTGATGCGTTGGATCTTGGTATTGATTATAACACTGTGGATCTTTGAATTAATAGATGTATGGACAGCATGTACTCAACCTATCTGTTCAAAGTGGAGCAGTGAGGGAGCAGATACAGAGGGTATTAAGAAAAGTGAAGTTCATTCTGATCTACCTACTGTAATAATTACATCTCTACCAGGTTCAGGAGCTGACATTTTAAAGCAACTCTTTTTCAACACTTCAGATTTTGTTTATATTAAGGTTCCTACGTCTTACATTGACATTCCAGAAGCTGAATACAAAATCGATTCATTTGTGGATCCATGTGAATGGACAAGCTCTGATGTGGTGGATGGACATTTTCAGCTTATTCAGGGTTGGCTTCAGTCTTTGGTTCTGAACACAAAACTTCATTTGCAGAATATTGATTTACAGGAACCCATAAAGCCTAAGCTTTTTCATCATTTAATAGTTAATAAGGAGAAAAAGAGGCGATATAAAAGAAGAGACCCATTCTCTGAACAAAGAACGAGATATAGAGGATATTATGACAGAGACGCTGACTATGTTAGACAACTTCGCAAACATCTAACATTGTTTCCCAATGCTCAGCCAGTTCTTGGTTTAAGCAGTGGTAGCTGGACTTTAAAGCTCCCGTTCATTGAAAAAATTATTGGACCTCAGTTAAGGGCATTACTTATTGTGAGAGACCCACGTGCTTGGGTTTATTCAATGTTGTATAAAAGCAATCCAAGTCTGTTCTCCTTGCGGAATGTTGACCAGCGCTTATCAGCAATGTTCAAAGATGAAGAAAAGCAGAAATGTCGGTCAAATACTGGCTATGCTCCTGAATATGACTTTCTAAAAGAAGAGCTTGCTAATCCTAAATCACATGCTCTGACAAAACTTTCCCATGTATGGCTTGCCAATACTGCAGCAGCTATTAGAATAAATAATGATTTGCAATCAAAAAGTTACCTTCTGGTTAAATTTGAGGACATTGTAAACTTCCCTGAAGAAACTACTCAGAAAATATATAGCTTTTTTGGCATTCCTCTTTCTCCTGCAAGTTTAAATCAAATAATGTTTGCAAGTTACACTAACCTATTTTATCTTCCTCATGAAGGGGAAATTTCACCTGCAAATATAAACACATGGAAGTCAAATATGCCTAAAGAAGATATTGCATTGATTGAGGACATATGCTGGACACAGATGGATAAACTTGGATATGCAAGATTTAGAGACTAAGCCAAATATTATCTCTATAAGTAATGATTTTGAGAATACTAGCCCTATATGCTGCAGGTCAGCAATTTTTTGCACTAGATATTGTATCTTAATATTCCTTATGATCCACAATCAGAATAAAGAAATCTATTGTTTATTCTTGTATATTGTCTCAATACATTTTGGGGGAATAATTTGCATACTCATTTAAAGTGCTATAATGTGTAATTTTAGAAACAAACTTTTTTATGTTTGTCACCTTCTGGGTATTAAAGGGGTTGGGTACTTTCTGGCTACTGTTGATCAATATGTTTGTAAGATGGTTATATGGCACTTACTAATATACACCATGTTATTACACCATATTACACTATATATACACCAAATTATTATGCAAATGATATTTATCTCTGATTTTTCTAAATGGTTGGTGCAAATGACAGTCAGTATAATAAAAGTCATCACCCGTTAGAGTATACATCAAAAAAAAAAAAAAAAATCAAAATGCACTGTTCCAAATTATTATGCACAGTAGAGTATCTAAACATTTTATATGTTTTTAAGAACTGAAAATGCTCATTTGTGGAATTTTCAGCATTAGGAGGTCGCATTCACTGAAATAAAAAATGATTTAAATCAAAAACATCCTAACAGGCCAAGTTACATGTTAACATAGGAACCTTTCTTTGATATCACCTTCACAATTCTTGCATCCATTGAACTTGTGAGTTTTTGGAGAGTTTCTGCTTGAATTTCTTTGCATGATGTCAGAATAGTCTCCCAGAGCTGCTGTTTTGATGTAAACTGCCTCCCACCCTCATAGATGTTTTGCTTGATGATACTCCAAAGGTTCTCTATAGGGTTGAGGTCAGGGGAAGATGGTGGCCACACCATGAGTTTCTCTCCTTTTATGCCCATAGCAGCCAATGACACAGAGGTATTCTTTGCAGCATGAGATGGTGCATTGTCATGCATGAAGATGATTTTGCTCCTGAAGGCACGTTTCTGCGTTTTTTACCATGGAAGAAAGTTGTCTGTCAGAAACTCTATATACTTTGCAGAGGTCATTTTCATACCTTCAGGAAGCCCTAAAGGGGCCTACCAGCTCTCTCCCCATGATTCCCGCCCAAAACATAACTCCTCTACCTCCTTGCTGACGTCGCAGCCTTGTTGGGACATGGTGGCCATCCACCAACCATCCACTACTCCATCCATCTGGACCATCCAGGGTTGCACGACACTCATCAGTAATCAAGACTGTTTGAAAATTAGTCTTCATGTATGTCTAGGCCCACTACAACCGTTTCTGCTTATGAGCACTGGTTAGGGGTGGCCGAATAGTAGGTTTATGCACCACACCAAGCCTTTGAAGGATCCTACACCTTGAGGTTCGAGGGACTCCAGAGGCACCAGCAGCTTCAAATATCTGTTTGCTAGTTTGTAATGGCTTTTTAGCAGCTGCTATTTTAGGCTCCATTCACACGTCCTGTTTTTCTTTCCTGATTCGATCCTGATCCTGATCTGGATCCATTCATTTCAATGGGTCCTGAAAAAATCAGGATCGAATCAGGAAAGAAAAACAGGACGTGTGAATGGAGCCTTAATCGGATGAACTTGCCTGGCAGAAACCTTCCTCATTCTACCTTTATCAGCACGAAGACGTCTGTGCTCTGAATCAGCCACAAATCTCTTCACAGTACGATGATCACGCTGAAGTTTTCGTGAAATATCTAATGTTTTCATCCCTTGTCCAAGGCATTGCACTATTTGATGTTTTTCGACAGCAGAGAGATCCTTTTTCTTTCCCATTTTACTTGAAAACTGTGGCCTGCTTAATATTGTGGAACATCCATTTTTTCTTTAATTGGGCTCACCTGGCAAACTAATTAAACCACAGGTATCTGAGAATGATTTCAGTGATCCAAAGAGCCCTGAGACACAATACCATCAATGAGTTTCATTGAAAAACAAAAAATTTAATCTTTACGACACTTAAATCCAATTTGCATAATAATTTGGAACATGGTGTAGTCTTTGTCGATGTTCTGCACAATTTTCTATATTTTATGGCTTTAACGCTTTACAGACATTAGCATCAAGCTGTCACCAATTGGGGCTCACAATCTAAGTTCCCTATCAGTATGTCTTTGAAGTGTGGGAGAAAACCGGAGTACCCAGAGGAAACCCAATCAAACACGGGGAGAACATACAAACTCCATGCAGATGTTGTCCTTGGTCAGATTTGAACTTGGCTAAGTCTTTTGTGCTGCCCACATGGAAGTCCTGTCCATACAATGACTGCTGATTGAGGGTCATGTGTCCAGGCTAATCACCTCCATGAGATGTCTCTTCCATTCAAATACATTGCACCTGCCATCTGTACTTGTACTGTTGGGTGTTTAGTGCTGGTGCAGTCTTAGAATAGATGAGGCTGAGTGTCGCATGACCATCCATCAGCAGCTCTGTTATGGACAGGACCTCTATGTGGACGGCACAGAAGATTTGCCCAATAATGGGACATGGCTTCTGAAATATAACAAATAGCATAGAATATCAAGAAAAGCTATTTTAGTAAGTGCTATATAGTTATCTTACATACACATTGGTCAACAGGAGCCAGAAAGTGGCCATCCTTTTAATGTGCCATATATTGCTATATTGATTTGCATTCAGGATTCTACATTTTGATTTTCTCCCATACTTTCAACCTGTTCCATTGTAGAGACATGCATTGAAGTGCTACCCATGATCAAACCTAACTGTAATAGTCACTTAATCAGAGGCAGGAAGTTGAGTGACTCCACATGTTCAGTTTTTTATGCTGTTTTTTTTTTTAAGCCACAACCAGGAATGAACTAAAAAGAGTAGTTTCTGTCCTTAATTTCTTCTTTGTTGGGTACTCTCAGGAAAAACACTGAATGGCATAACATAGTGTTACCCTATAAAACACGTATGATGAAATGTGTTCACCTTGAGGGGTTGTGCTGGGTTCACAATTTCCCTCTAGAATAGAATATTTGGGCTGCAATCAGATGTCCAACTGGTAGCATCTCCATAATGACCAGGACTCTTCCAGCGCTGTTCCTTAGCTTGTGAATCACCTCTGCCCCAGGTCTGCCACGCTTCTAGTGTTGACAGCTCACTTCACAGAGGGTCCATGTTTTTCACCCTTAGTTTCTTTTGGCTGCATCATTATTAATTAAGTATTCAGATTTACTCCACTATTCAGTTTTACTTATTTAATCCTCCTGATTTTATTAACACTGACTCGCTCACTGTCGCCATGTAGATTTATTTCTTTACCCATTTTTATCTGATCTATTTATACACAGTATCTGTAGATTTTTTTTTATTATTAGATCTTACAAACGGGTCTTTTTTACCATGTCTATTTGTTTTTTTTTTTTTTTTTTTTTTAACTTGAACTACCTTGACCTCTGAACCAATAGATGTTTCCTTCCTGTTTGCGTGTGTGTATATATACTTCTGATTTCCCATGGTGTTTTATTGTGTAAACAATTTTGTATTTTACACACTGCAATAAAGAACCCAGAAGATTATTCCTCCTGACTATTGTGATTGGCAGTGCCAGGTAAAGTCCACTTTTAGCTTCCCTGATTGACTCTACTTTTATGATGCACTCCTGATCTTGGCTTAAAAACTGCATAAAAAACCTGCATTGGTGACTGTAACCAGACAGTCAAGCTAAATTCTGGACAGCTGCCTCCTAGCATGTTAATTAATGTTCAGCGCATCAAAGCATCCGAAGCAGAATTCGGTACGAAGTTTAGAAAAACTTCAATTTGCAACAAAGCCGAATTTCCTCGCGTAGAAAAGGCACGGGAATGCGAGCTCACCAATGATGCCGAGCAGCCAGCCAATCCGCAGGTAGTCATCCACTGTGATGTCACAGCCAGAGGCGTACATAGAAATCATTGGGCCCCATAGCAAGAATCTGAATGGGGCCCCTAACCCTGCCAGCTACCCGGCCCATCCCACATGCTTCCCTGGCTCCTCCCATGCCACACCCCCATTTGTCAATAAAGAAATGTATACATGAGCTACTGATTTATTTATTTTTTTTAAATTCAGGAGACGTTAACTGAATGGGGGCAGCCACAAGGATGGATTATACTGTATATTATACAGCATGGTGTACGGATTATACTGTATATTATACAGCATGGTGTACGGATTATACTGTATATTATACAGCATGGTGTAGGGATTATACTGTATATTATACAGCATGGTGTAGGGATTATACTGTATACTATACAGTATGGTATATGGATTATACTGTGTATTATACAGCATGGTGTAGGGATTATACTGTATACTATACAGCATGGTGTATGGATTATACTGTGTATTATACAGCATGGTGTATGGATTATTCTGTGTATTATACAGCATGGTGTACGGATTATACTGTATACTATACAGCCTGGTGTGCAAATTATACTGTATACTATACAGCATGGAGTATGGATTATACTGTATACTATACAGCATAATGTACGGATTATACTGTATACTATACAGCATGGTGTATGGATTATACTGTATACTATACAGCATGGTGTACGGATTATACTGTGTATTATACAGCTTGGTGTAGGGATTATACTGTATACTATACAGTATGGTGTAGGGATTATACTGTATACTATACAGCATGGTGTACGGATTATACTGTGTATTATACAGCATGGCGTATGGATTATACTGTATATTATACAGCATAGTGTACGGATTATACCGTATATTATACAGCATGGTATAGGGATTATACTGTATACTATACAGCATGGTGTACGACTTATACTGTGTATTATACAGCATGGTGTACGGATTATACTGTATATTATACAGTATGGTGTACGGATTATACTGTATATTATACAGTATGGTGTTGGCCATTACACTATACCCCAGGGAATGCGGACCCGAACTTCCCTTTATTATTTTCCGTTATAACATGGTTATAACAGAAAATAATAGTTAAAATGGCCTTTAGGGGTTAAAAATAATTTTAAAAAACTCACCTTTTCCACTTGTTCGTGCAGCCGGTGTCGTCTTTCTTCTTTCCACTTGCAGGACCTGCAAAAGGACCTTTGGTGACGTCACCGCGCTCACCACGTGGTATGATATGTATGCATTTGTAAGAATTGTATGTATTGATTTTCATGGTGTAAAATGTTAGAAAAAAATAAAAATCTTTGTCAGGAATGTGAACTAAATGAGTTAGTTCACTTAGAAGATCAGTTCATTTTGTACTGATTGTTCATGAACTACCCATCACTACTCCATGACAAGAGCTCATGTGCTAGAGACTGTTTTGCTGCAAACTGTTAATAGAACAGTAGTGGAGAGGGAGAGTGTATCGTTGTGCACATGTTCAGTTCACAGTTAATCCGTTCTGTTAGGGATACAGTTACTGTGCCTCTGTATTAGGCAAGTGTAGTATATCACCATGTACCTCACTGTGCAGTGCGCCGACAATTAGAGTCAATCTGTTACTTTAGTGAAACAGTTAGTGTGCCTCAGTATTAAAGGCAGGTGTCATACATCGCTGTGTGCATCACGCTGACAGCCTCCCTATTATGTCATGGGGCCACTACTGTCAATATTACTGCCGCATATGTCGTGGGATCACTGCAGCAGCCCTCTCCATACATTCCCTCAACCACCATGATGTACGGCATACCTGATTTATAGCGATTCGTGAGGAATTAATTTTTAACAAATCAAATTTCTTTGCAAACTTCGGCAAATCGGCCAAACTGAATTTTTCAAAAGGTTCCTCATCTCTAATGTTAATCACTGACTTGGAAATTTAAGCTCCTTGCAAAACCCTTTATTTCCGTTTCACGCATATAAAATATAGCAAGGGTTATGGTGGCAGGTCGCCTTAAAGGACATGTATAGCTTTGGGGACAATTTTTATTAGTGCGTTGCATTCATTTTGAGATATATATCCTGTATATCTAGACTATTCAAGAGTTGGTGTTTGTGTGTGTGTGTGTGTGTGTGTGGGGTGCGGATGGGGTTGGGATGAACTTGTGTTTTATACTAGAGAAAGTTCTTTCAGCATCTGCATATGTGAACACACATAGGGCATTAGGCCAAATACGGAGCAGATAACCCATTATTTCCATAGTCAATTGTCAGTAGCAGTGTCTTCATTGTGTTTGTGGAAAGGAAAGGACATTTTATTGCACCTATCTGTCTTTAACTTCCAGAAAACAGACTTGCAATATGTTCCATACTTTGTGTGACTGTGTATATTAGGCCCAAAAATGTCAGGAATACGAAAGGGTACCAAATGAAAGACCCAGGGCTAAGCCTTGTCCTCCCAGTCAGAATGTGGGTAGTAGCAGCAGCATCAGCCAACCTACCAGAAGTAGTAGTTGTAGGATGCAGTTCTCCCTGGCTTCGGAAAGGTGCAACAATATTATTGAGGAGAAATAGGATGAGATTGTGGATTGAATGGCTCCCGCCTCTCAGTCACAGCAGAATGACATAGAGGTGATTTCTGAGTCTGACACTGTGCCTTGGAGCTAGGGGTCACAGCATGCCTCCTGCTCCTCCTCCTTGTAGCCCTACAGTGTTTCAGTCCAGTGTTCTCTGTCTTCACTGCCTCTTCCTAATGAGGAACCTTCTTTTTTTCCTAAGAAGTGGCAACAACATTCCACCATCCCCTATGGCAGGCAGTCAAGAGAGTCCCTCTGTTGATGAATTGTATTACAGCATTCACTGTTTGGACAGCTCTAAGGAGGAGGTTCTGGAGGAGGCTGGGACTCCCATGCATAGCTGTGTTAGTGGTGGCAATAGTAGCATATCTAGCCACAGTATTGGTGGTTGGGGCAGTGACAATGGCAGTCAGGCCAAATATAGAACAGAGAACGGGGAGGAGGGCCAAAGACCTCACCATGATATATCACAGTCAGATAAATGGGGCAGGGAGGGAGAGGACTTCAATGATAATTGTGTGCTGGACAGGACTTGGATGCTGGATTGGGGTGCCGAAGAGGAGGAGGAGAAATCTGAGGAAAAGAATGGTGGTGGCAATATAAAGTGGAGGCAATGTGCAGCCATAACCACCTAAAGAACTGTCAGATCTGCTTATCTTTAGATTGTATCCAGTGGCCAGCTTGGGAACTGGTGATACCACTGTGGGCGCAAGTGCAAAATTTGACAGACCTTAACCAAGCTCGGCTTCTGCTAGCTCTGTAAAACCGGTATGGTGCTTTTTTGCCACAAGGCTGGCACACAAGACCACAGCCGTGTGCAAGATATGCTGGATTAAAATAAGCCGTGGCCATTCAAACAGAAACATAAGTGCCAGAGCTCTATTGCTGCACATCAGGCAGCATCACCTGATACTGTAGGGAAATACAACTGGCTAGAATTCCCAATCAGAACAAGTCAGTCCTCCTGCTCCTGGTCCTCTTTGTGCCAGCCAATCCACACCCTCAAGCAATACAGTGTCCTTGTCATCATCATTAGTTTCTTCTGCTAAGACTCACTCTCTTCCTTGTCCTCTGCTCCATCATGAAACTTACAAAACGAAATGTGTGGCCATGAAAAAACTATTCTCTAACAGCAATTAGCTTGCCTACAAGCTGAAACCCCACCTGGCTAAGTTGCTGCCAGTGCAGTTGTTGCCGTACTATTCAGTGGAGTATGCTCCCATATGGCAGAGAACATGGGCCGTTCCTTGCGGCTTCCACACGGGAACTTATCTGTTTCCTCATCTGTGGACACGCTCCTGGCCCCTAAAACAGCAGGGCACACCATCACCCCCTCCTTCCTAATACATGTGTCAAGTCAAGTGTTGCTATGCAGTGTAGGACCTTGGGTGAGAGAAGCCACACAAGCAAGCAGTTGCTATAGAACATCAAGAAGCAAACATCCCATTGGCTGTCACCCCGCCAACTCCAACTGGGCAAGGTGGTGAGCGTCAATAGGTGCAACATCCTGGGGGGAAAAAAAACACATGGTGCAACACTTAAGTACAATGGCTTGTGCAAGGAGCTGGCAATGTCAAAGAGACTTTCCTTGCATTTCAGCCATTCTGATATCAGCCTGTAGGACTAAGAAGAAGGTGTCTGAGTTGAGTTGGAGGTGGATGATGATGGTGACATCGCCTACAACATCCAATCATCTCACTGTGGGGCGGAGTTGGAAAGCTTAATGGTGAGCTGTATACTCTCTTGCTTACTACCATGACAGACATATCATTGACATCAATTAGTCTGATGATTACTGGATATCCATGCTTTGACTCTCGCATTCCTCCCTCTGAAAAAGAAGGGCAAATTAGGTTATTACCAGGAAACACTATGTACACAGCTTGCCATAGCTTTCAGTGAGCAGAAGACGCCTGCTGCCAGTGTGTCTGAACAGGAGGCCGCTATCCGCCCCCCAAAGAGTCACACACCTCCTGCCTCCAGAAACAGAAGCCAAATCAGTCTCCTCCACATGATGGACCAGTTTTTTTCATGTGACACACCAGGCTGAGGCAAATCATCAAGCATAGACCTCCCGTCTCAATGGCAAGTTTCTGGTCTACCATGTCCCCATGGCCTTCTGGGCAGGCAAACTACAACAGTGGCCAGAACTGGCCCAGTATGCTTCTTAACACATCTTCTTTCTTTCCCAGCCTCCACTGTCATCGAGGTGGGAATTTTTAGCACCACAGGGGTAGTAGTGACACCCATGTTCCATGCTATGCTGCTTCTGCTATTGCGGCCACATGCCTGTAATACGCTTCCTTTAAAAGGGAGAATTTTTCTAGGCTCTTTCAGCACAAGCCACTTTTTCTTCTGACTAACACTTGTGCATGTTGTTTGGGCAGGCATTCTGACCCCATCATCACATAATTTTTGGATGCTTGATTTCTAACATAAAAAACATAAAACATGCTGTGTGTTTTTAAGCATGCTGTTAGTTAATGTCTAGAGATGAGCGAGTAGTGTTCGATCGAGCCGGTATTCGATCGAATACTACGCTATTCGGCATACTCGATTTCAATCGAGTATAACGGCGATGGCGCACTTAGAATTCGTTTCCCCTCCCACCTTCCCTGGCGCTCTTTTTCCACCAATCAACATGCAGGGGGGGTATGACAGGCACGCTGAGCACGCTGGCAGCGCGAAAAAAGCGTCTACATGGATTGGCTGGAAAAGCCATGTGACCTCGAATATTAAAAACTCAGCTCTTCCTGCTCGTACGCATATGCTGCGTGAACTTAGTCAGGGACAGAGGCTGGAGAAGGGACAGACAGGTTTTAGCAGTTGGACAGGCAGGAGCGTGATTAAAAGCCCTTATCAGGGCTACTATAGTGCAGTACAGTGATAGCTTTACTACAAGATACACTTTACAGAGAACGGCTGCCGTATTCAGGGATAGCTGCTGGAGTAGGGACAGAGAGAGGCATTAGTGGTGTATTAGGTGCTCTGCTACATAGCAAACTATATTTGGCACTACTGTTCTGCGTTCTTTTTGGCTGCAAAACCCTGTTATATGCCTAGTGTGTATATGCACCATCTGATCTGGCAGTATACGGCTGTTTTTTTTTTTTTTTTTTAAATACAGTTTCTTTGGCTCTAGTGTTCTGGGTTCTGTGTGCCTGCAATACCCTTTTTGTATACCAGGTGTAAATACCCACCGTCTGTGCAGTTAGTACATGGCTGTGTACCTTGAAATATACAATATCTAGGCCTTTTAATTGGCCACTATACTGTGCGTTCTCTTGCTAAATTAGTTTAAAAACCTGGTGTAAATACCCACCGTCTGTACAGTTAGTACACGGCTGTGTACCTTGAAATATACAATATCTAGGCCTTTTAATTGGCCACTGTACTGTGCGTTCTCTTGCTAAATTATTTTAAAAACCTGGTGTAAATACCCACCGTCTGTACAGTTAGTACACGGCTGTGTACCTTGAAATATACAATATCTAGGCCTTTTAATTGGCCACTATACTGTGCGTTCTCTTGCTAAATTAGTTTAAAAACCTGGTGTAAATACCCACCGTCTGAGCAGTTAGTACACGGCTGTGTACCTTGAAATATACAATATCTAGGCCTTTTAATTGGCCACTATACTGTGCGTTCTCTTGCTAAATTAGTTTAAAAAGCTGGTGTAAATACCCACCGTCTGTACAGTTAGTACACGGCAGTGTACCTTGAAATATACAATATCTAGGCCTTTTAATTGGCCACTGTACTGTGTGTTCTCTTGCTAAATTATTTCACATACCTGGTGTAAATACCCACCGTCTGTGCAGTTAGTACACGGCTGTGTACCTTGAAATATACAATATCTAGGCCTTTTAATTGGCCACTATACTGTGCGTTCTCTTGCTAAATTAGTTTAAAAACCTGGTGTAAATACCCACCGTCTGTACAGTTAGTACATGGCAGTGTACCTTGAAATATACAATATCTAGGCCTTTTAATTGGCCACTGTACTGTGTGTTCTCTTGCTAAATTATTTCACATACCTAGTGTAAATACCCACCGTCTGTGCAGTTAGTACACGGCTGTGTACCTTGAAATATACAATATCTAGGCCTTTTAATTGGCCACTATACTGTGCGTTCTCTTGCTAAATTATTTCACATACCTGGTGTAAATACCCACCGTCTGTACAGTTAGTACACGGCAGTGTACCTTGAAATATACAATATCTAGGCCTTTTAATTGGCCACTGTACTGTGTGTTCTCTTGCTAAATTATTTCACATACCTGGTGTAAATACCCACCGTCTGTACAGTTAGTACACGGCAGTGTACCTTGAAATATACAATATCTAGGCCTTTTAATTGGCCACTGTACTGTGCGTTCTCTTGCTAAATTAGTTTAAAAACCTGGTGTAAATACCCACCGTCTGTGCAGTTAGTACACGGCTGTGTACCTTGAAATATACAATATCTAGGCTTTTAATTGGCCACTATACTGTGCGTTCTCTTGCTAAATTATTTTAAAAACCTGGTGTAAATACCCACCGTCTGAGCAGTTAGTACACGGCTGTGTACCTTGAAATATACAATATCTAGGCCTTTTAATTGGCCACTGTACTGTGCGTTCTCTTGCTAAATTAGTTTAAAAACCTGGTGTAAATACCCACCGTCTGTACAGTTAGTACACGGCAGTGTACCTTGAAATATACAATATCTAGGCCTTTTAATTGGCCACTGTACTGTGTGTTCTCTTGCTAAATTATTTCACATACCTGGTGTAAATACCCACCGTCTGAGCAGTTAGTACACGGCTGTGTACCTTGAAATATACAATATCTAGGCCTTTTAATTGGCCACTATACTGTGCGTTCTCTTGCTAAATTATTTCACATACCTGGTGTAAATACCCACCGTCTGTACAGTTAGTACACGGCTGTGTACCTTGAAATATACAATATCTAGGCCTTTTAATTGGCCACTGTACTGTGCGTTCTCTTGCTAAATTAGTTTAAAAAGCTGGTGTAAATACCCACCGTCTGAGCAGTTAGTACACGGCTGTGTACCTTGAAATATACAATATCTAGGCCTTTTAATTGGCCACTATACTGTGCGTTCTCTTGCTAAATTATTTCACATACCTGGTGTAAATACCCACCGTCTGTACAGTTAGTACACGGCTGTGTACCTTGAAATATACAATATCTAGGCCTTTTAATTGGCCACTGTACTGTGCGTTCTCTTGCGAAATTATTTCACATACCTAATTATATACCCAAATATTGTATTTGCAACCAAAAAAAAATAAAATGCGGAGGGGGGCTAGCGGAATCGGACGTGGACGAGGACGGGGGCGCGGAAATGCTGTTGGTGGCCTTGTTGAAGCCAGTGGGGATACAATGCGTGCTGGTGAGGGTCAGCCAGGATCCCACTCATCCAGAATCCCTGCCTTTATGGGACAGTTAAGCAGGGGGCGAGTTACACCGCTGTTGAGGCCTGAGCAGGTTGAACAGGTGGTGCAATGGATAGCCGATAGCGCTTCCACACAGTTGTCCACCAGCCAGTCATCCACACAGTCTCACTCTGACCCTCCTTCCTCCACACCTGGCCAACAGAGTCATCCCACCCTTGACCCCTCCCAGGAGCTCTTTTCGGGTTCTTTTTCAGAAGTGCCGGAAGAATCCCAGGAGCTAGCAGAGGAATTAGTTTGTAGTGATGCCCAAACACTTGAGTATTCGCCATCTCCTGCTGATGTGGACCCTGAACCAGCATCTGTTATCATGAGCGATGATGATGATGAGACGCAGTTGCCATCAAGGGAGGCTGTTGGAATGTCCAGTGGGCAGGAGGAGGAGCAGAGTGAGGAAGAGGAGGTGGTGGATGACGAAATGACCGACCCCACTTGGCCAGGGGTGATGTCCAGCGGGGAAAGCAGTGGAGAGGTGGTGGTCTGCGCAGCACCGAAAAAGGCAGCAAGAGGCAGAGGGATGTCCACAGGCAGAGGGATGTCCACAGGCAGAGGGATGTCCAGAGGCAGAGGGATGTCCACAGGCAGAGGGATGTCCACAGGCAGAGGACAGTCCAGACAGAGTAGTGAGGCCACAGCCAGCACGGCCGAAGCTTTTCCCGGCAGCGGGCAGTCGCGCGAAGCTCGCCCATCGAGGCCTCGTACTTCTGTGGTGTGGAGATTTTTTAATGTTTGTGCGGATGACAAACTGAGCGCGGTTTGCACACTCTGCCACTCAAAACTGAGTAGGGGCTCTGAGAAGAGCAATCTGACCACCTCAGGCATGCGGCGTCACTTGGAATTCAAGCACTGGGCTGAGTGGGAGAGAGCAAACGCAATACAACCTGCGCCCGGTCCTGCTGCCACTGCCTCTTCCCCTTTGTTGTGTGCTGCCACTGCGGTCCAGACCTCCAGCCAGGACACCTCCACATCTGCCTCTGCCTCGGCTACTTTGGGGCCTTCTCCTTCAGCCTCCCCTTCCCCCGCCTCTTCGCCTGCACCTTCACACTCCTCGTCCCAACAACTGTCCATCTCGCAGGCGTTCGACCGCAGGCGGAAGTACGCCTCGAGTCACCCCCAAGCCCAAGCCTTAAACTGCCACATCTCCAAACTGCTGGCCCTGGAGATGTTGCCGTTTAGGCTTGTGGAGACGCAGGCCTTCCGCGACCTGATGGCGGCTGCCGCACCTCGCTATTCCGTCCCCAGCCGCCACTACTTTTCCCGGAGTGCCGTCCCCGCCCTGCACCAGCACGTGTCGCGTAACATCAGGCGGGCCCTGAGGTACGCAGTCAGCGCAAAGGTCCACTTGACCACCGACGCGTGGACAAGCGCTTGTGGCCAGGGACGATACATTTCTTTGACGGCACACTGGGTGAATGTAGTGGAGGCGTGGACGGGGTCGCAAACAGAGACGGCCTACCTACCACCCCCGCCCAAGATTGCCAGCATGGGTTCTGATAAACCCCCCTCCTCCTCCTCCTCCTCCTCCTGTGCCTTAACATCGCCCTCAGCCGCTAGCTGGAAGCGTTGCAGCACTGGCGCGGGGAGACGTCAGCAGGCGGTGCTTAAGCTCATCAGCTTGGGCGACAGGAAGCACAGCGCCCCAGAGGTGAGGGACGCCATACTGCAGCAGACGGAGATGTGGCTGTCGCCGCTGCAGCTAGGACCAGGCATGGTCGTGTGCGATAACGGCCGTAACCTGGTGGCGGCTCTGGAGCTTGCCGAACTCGATCACGTACCATGCCTGGCCCACGTTTTTAATCTGGTAGTCCAAAAATTTCTAAAGACTTACCCCAACCTGGCAGAGCTACTGGTGAAAGTGCGGCGCTTGTGCGCTCACTTTCGGAAGTCAACTGTAGCTGCTGCTAGCTTAAAAAAACTCCAGCAACGCCTCCATTTGCCTGAACATCGGCTGTTGTGCGACCTGCCGACTCGCTGGAATTCCACCTATTCCATGTTGGCCAGGGTGTGTGAGCAGCAGAGAGCATTGATGGAGTACCAGATTAATAATCCACGCGTGCCTCCAACTCAGCTCCCTCAGTTTGCCAACCACGAGTGGCCATGGATGGCAGACGTATGCGATGTACTGCGTATCTTTGAGGAGTCCACCAAGAAGGTCAGCAGCGAGGACGCTATAGTGAGCGTAACCATCCCGCTCCTATGCGTCCTTAAAGAATCCCTCATCGCAATAAGGGAGAACGCATTGCACGCAGAGGAGACGGGGGTAGGAGGAGACGCAACGGAGCTACACAGTCAGACCACACTTTTGTCTGCTTCACAGTGGCAGTTGCAGGAGGAGGAGGATGAGGAGGAGGAGGACGACATGGAGGTGGCTGTGGAAGAGGAGGAGGATGCTGGCGGCGAGGGTAGCAGTCAGGCTGTGCGCGTCCCATTGGTTCAGCGCGGATGGGGCGGAGAGGAGGCGGAAGAGGAAGAGGAGGAAATGGCAAGTGATCCTTCTGGTGGGGGCAGTGACGTCATGCCTATTCAGAGTCTGGCACACATGGCTGACTTCATGCTGGGCTGCTTTTCCCGGGACACACGTGTTGTCCGGATAGTGGAGAACAAACTGTACTGGGTCTTCGCAATCCTGGACCCCCGGTATAAAGATAACGTCTCCTCTTTTATTCCGGTAGAGGAGAGGACGAATCGATTGCTGGAATACCAGAGGGAACTCGTGCAGAACATGATGGAGATTTTCCCACCCAGCATCGCTGGCGGCAGAGAGGAGAGGGTCTCCCAGAGTCCCTCAACATCGATCAGGCCCACAGCCACCAGGGGAACACTCTCCAAGGTGTGGGACACGTTCATGGCACCCCCTCGTGCAACTTCCATCACTGCGGGGCCCGCTATCAGCAGGAGGGACAAGTATCGGCGGATGTTGCGGGAGTACCTGGCAGACCGTAACCCTGTCCTCCCCGATCCCTCGGCGTCCTACACTTACTGGGTCTCCAAGTTGGACACGTGGCTGGAACTGTCCCTGTACGCCTTGGAGGTGCTTGCCTGCCCTGCCGCCAGCGTGCTATCAGAAAGGGTGTTCAGCGCTGCCGGGGGCATTATCACCGATAAGCGCAGCCGCCTGTCAACCGACAGTGCCGACAGGCTGACGCTAATCAAAATGAACAGCAAGTGGATTGACCCGGACTTTGCTTCTCCAACCGTGGAAAGCAGCCAAAAGTAAAGTGCCATATGTATGAAGTGCCATTTCCTCCTCCTCCTCCTCCTTAACCGCCGTAGAATTGCTCCGTAAATAAGAACAATTTATATATTTATGGCTCACCTCTTGGGCCTGCGCTAAATGTTTAAGAGGTCTCACCTCTTGGGCCTCCACATAATTTTTAACGGGTCTCCCCTCTTGGGCCTCCACATAATTTTTAAGAGGTCTCACCTCTTGGGCCTCCACAAAATGTTTAACACGTCTCACCTCTTGGGCCTCCACAAAATGTTTAACAGGTCTCACCTCTTGGGCCTCCACATAATTTTTAACGGGTCTCCCCTCTTGGGCCACCACATAATTTTTAAGAGGTCTCACCTCTTGGGCCACCACATAATTTTTAAGAGGTCTCACCTCTTGGGCCTCCACAAAAGGTAAATAAATTATAAATTATAATTTTGGTAACATTCTCATTTTAATGTGTTCAGTCTTTACATACAAAATCTGGTACAAAATAGCATTCTCAGTATTCAAAAAAACAAAACAAGACTTAAAACGTTTTAAGTGGCTGCAGTAGCATCATGAAATCAACTCTCATATATTGAAGGCAACAGCATATACATATAAAAAAAGGAAAAAAAATAAAAAGAATACTCCTTCCTCTGTAGAAATACTCTGTGCTGCCCTCAATACATTTAAACTGATTTTTCATGATAGTTGCCTTTATAAAATGAGTGTAACCATTTTACATTGCATGCAAATCTGTGGATAACTGCAGCCTTTAAAAGGTGTCACCTCTTGGGCCTCCACATAATTTTTAAGAGGTGTCACCTCTTGGGCCTCCACATAATTTTTAAGAGGTGTCACCTCTTGGGCCTCCACATAATTTTTAAGAGGTGTCACCTCTTGGGCCTCCACATAATTTTTAAGAGGTCTCACCTCTTGGGCCTCCACATAATTTTAAAGAGGTCTCACCTCTTGGGCCTCCACAAAATCTTTAAGAGGTCTCACCTCTTGGGCCTCCACAAAATCTTTAAGAGGTCTCACCTCTTGGGCCTCCACAAAATCTTTAAGAGGTCTCACCTCTGGCCAATTTAAGGTCTCCCTCTTGGGCCTCCACAAAATCTTTAAGAGGTCTCACCTCTTGGGCCTCCACAAAATCTTTAAGAGGTCTCACCTCTTGGGCCTCCACATAATTTTTAACAGGTCTCACCTCTTGGGCCTCCACATAATTTTTAAGAGGTCTCACCTCTTGGGCCTCCACAAAATCTTTAAGAGGTCTCACCTCTTGGGCCTCCACATAATTTTTAACCCGTCTCACCTCTTGGGCCTGCACAAAATCTTTAAGAGGTCTCACCTCTTGGGCCTCCACAAAATCTTTAAGAGGTCTCACCTCTTGGGCCTCCACATAATTTTTAAGAGGTCTCACCTCTTGGGCCTCCACAAAATGTTTAAGAGGTCTCACCTCTTGGGCCTCCACATAATTTTTAACCCGTCTCACCTCTTGGGCCTGCACAAAATCTTTAAGAGGTCTCACCTCTTGGGCCTCCACAAAATCTTTAAGAGGTCTCACCTCTTGGGCCTCCACATAATTTTTAAGAGGTCTCACCTCTTGGGCCTCCACAAAATGTTTAAGAGGTCTCACCTCTTGGGCCTCCACATAATTTTTAACCCGTCTCACCTCTTGGGCCTCCACATAATTTTTAAGAGGTCTCACCTCTTTAGCCTCCACACAATTTTTAAGACGTCTCACCTCTTGGGCCTCCACAAAATTTTCCATGAGCCTCTGGCCAGCCCACGGCCTCTTCCTGCCTTTTGCGGTCCTACGCATCCCTCAACATCCCCACTGCTTTACCTGCTAGACATGACACTGGGCCAGGTCGGGTCACTGACATCTCTAGCGCCAACATTTTAAGGCTTCTGCATGTGTTTGAGTTGTTTTTACATTTTAAAGAAGACATGTCTGACCACATTTCACACACACACACAATGACAATTAGGGGTGGGGTCTATTTGCTTTCCCCCTTGCCTATGCCATCTGTGGTTGTCATAGGCAACGTGATTTTAAGGGGTGCAGAATTTCATCTTCTTTTTTGTCTAGTTTGGCTTGGGGTCCATGGCAATGTAGAGGAAAGAAGGTTTCCTTGTATGGTCTCACTTTACAGAGAGGTTAGATTGTGTTTGGAGTGTATTGTTGAGAGGCTGTGATAGTGGCGTAATAGTGCGACTTGGGCGCGTTATATGCACCCAGACATGCTTCCCCTGCTGTCCCAGTTGCATTCCAGCAGTGTTGGCATCCTTTTCTGAGGTTCCAGGGTGGACTTGGTGACCTCCAAGTGGTCGAATTGAGATTTCCAAGTGGCGAGCATTTTTTTCCCATAGACTTTAATGGGATTCGATATCCGGTCGAATAGTCGAATTTCGCGGTCTATTCGAATCGAATTTCCAACTTTCGAATATTTCACTACTCGCTCATCTCTATTAATGTCATCAAAAAATGTGTTTACCCATGTATGTCATTTTCATTACGCCATGATTTGCTATTGCTGTCATTGTGTTCAAGAGCGTATGGATGGGGGGGGGGACAAAAAGCAAAAATTCATAAAAAATGAATGAAAAGAAACTAGAGGAGACTAGAGGGTATACCAATTTCTTGGGCAATTGGAGACAATTTGGTTTGGTCTGAAATTGAACTGAACCGACTTTCAACAGGTTCTCTCTAGTGATGAGCGAACATGCTCGGTATATACGGTATTCGGCCGAGCATGGTGGTGACCAGGACCACGCGTTGTTCGGCCGAACATCGCGTGTGCTCGAGTACCATGCTCGAGTCCCCTACCTGCACGTTTCTTGGCTGCTACGCAGCCAATCAGCGTGCGGGGTGGTACTGGCATTCGCTGTAATGCCGTAGCCATGTTGGCTACTGGCATTCCAGTGATTGGCTGGCCGGGAACGAGTCATCGGGTCGCTATACAGCACCCGGTGACATGTGGCCCGGCTCAGTCCGAGTCAGGGAGAGCTGCTGCAAGGAGGGACAGATAGTGTAGGGATAGAAATTGGCTAGGCAGGGCTATTTTTTTCTGTGCTGTCCAAGACGCAGGCCCAGATGCCTCCCGCGCTGCACCTGGACCTTCGCAGGAAACATCAGCCAGCATGTCCACTTCAATGTCCAAGCGCAGCGTTCGAATGTCCTTACCGCAGGCATTTGAACGCATGCGCAAATTCCCTGCCACCCACCCACAGGCCATAGCTCTAAATGCGCAACTTTCCAAGTTGCTGGCCCTGGAAATGTTGCCGTTTAGGCTGGTGGACACCGAGGCCTTTCTGCAGCTTGATGGCGGCGGCTGTCCCTCGTTACGCAGTTCCCAGCCGCCACTATTTTTCCCAGTGTGCCATCCCTGCCTTACACCAGCATGTGTCCAGAAACATAACCCGGGCCCTGACCAACGCAGTTACTGGCAAGGTCCACTTAACAACTGACACATGGACAAGCGCTTGTGGCCAGGGACGCTACTTTTCCCTGACGGCACACTGGGTGAACGTTGTGGAGGCTGGGAGCGTGTCGTCCCCTGGGATGGCCCAGGTGCTACCCACGCCGAGGATTGCGGGCCCTACTTCCATCTGGATTTCCGCTGCCACCTATAGTAGCGGCTTCAACCCCTCCTTCTCTTCCTCCACCTCCTCCTCCACTTCTTCCCATGCAGAATTGCTATCTTGCAGCACCACTCAGACTTCGGTCAGTAGCTGGAAGCAATGTAGCACAGCAGTCGGTAAGTGGCAACAGGCCGTGCTGAAGCTTATTTGCCTGGGTGACAAACAGCACACCGCCGCAGAGCTGTGGCATGGCATAAGGGAACAGGCTGAGCTGTGGCTCTCGCCAGTCAACCTACAGCCAGGCATGGTTGTATCCGATAACGGCCGCAACTTGGTAGCGGCTTTGGAGCTGGCCAACCTCCCACACATACCATGCCTGGCCCATGTATTCAACTTAGTGGTGCAGCGGTTTCTGAAAACCTACCCCAATTTGTCTCAGCTACTGGTGAAGGTGCGTCACCTGTGCGGCCATTTTCGCAAGTCACCGACAGCTTCAGCCGGCCTGGCAACACTGCAGCAGCACTTGCGGTTGCTGGCTCACCGACTGCTGTGCGACCTGAGCACGCAATGGAATTCCACCTTCCACATGTGGAGCAGGCTTCGTGAGCAGCAGAGAGCAGTAGTAGAATACCAGCTGCACCACGGTCGGAGGCCTTACTAGTCAGCTTCCGCTCTTCACAATCGACGAGTGGGCATTGATGTCTGACCTCTGTGAGGTGTTACACAACTTTGATGAATCTACACAGATGGTGAGCGTCGATAATGCCACTATCAGCGTAACCATCCCACTTCTGTGTCTGCTAAAAAGCTCACTGCTCACAATAAAGACCGATGCTCTGCGTGTGGAAGAGGTGGAAATGGGGGAAGACCCTACACAGGGTGATAGCCAGAGCACCATCGATTCATCTTCTCAGTGCCAATTGGAGGAGGAGTAGGAGGAGACGGTTGCCACCGCTACACAGGGTAGGTATACCACGTTTACACCATCTCTTCGGCGTGGATTGGCTGAAGAGGAGGAAGAGGACAAGGAGGATATTGAGAGTCATGCTCCTGGTGGGGAGAGCGAAGCCTTGTCTGTTGGGACTCTGGCACACATAGCTGACTTCATGCTAGGCTGCCTTTCCAGTGACCCGCGCATTATACGCATATTAGGCAACACAGATTACTGGTTGTTCACTCTTCTCAACCCCCGCTACAAAGAGAACTTCCCATCTCTCATTCCTGTGGTGGAGAAGACAAGTAAAATGTTGCAATACCAGAAGGCCCTTGTCGAAAAATTGCTCTACAATTTTCCATCTGACAACGCTGGCGGCAGAGTATGTAGTTCCTTGGCCACCCGAGGAGGGGAGACAAGGGGAAAACACAGCAGTTCCAACAAAGGCAAGGCGACACTCTCCAAGGCCTTGGACAGTTTTATGACACCCCGCCAGCAGCCTGACCCTGATGAGTGTGACAAAGAGGGAAAAGTTTTGGAAGATGGTAAAGGAGTACCTAGCTGACCGTGTCAACGTCCTCAGCGATCCCTGTGTGCCGTATAATTATTGGGTGTCTAAGCTGGACACGTGGCACAAACTGGTGCTCTACGCCTTGGAGGTGCTGGCCTGCCCTGCCACCAGTGTTTTGTCTGAGCAGGTATTTAGTGCCGCTGGTGGCATAATTACTGATAAGCGCATCCGCCTGTCAACTGACAATGCTGATAGGTTGACACTTATCAAAATGAACAAGGCCTGGATTGCCCCTGACTTCTGTACTCCACCAGAGGAAAGCGACTTAACATGAAGAACCTTAAATCTGGCTTTTAGGGTGTATTGAATATACTGTATTATCATGTACCCCTTCCTCTTCTCGTCCTCTTCCTCCTCTTCCTCCATCATATGAAACAGCTTATTAGGCTGCCCTCGAAGTCCACCAGCTGGGCCTGCACCCGAATTTGTTAGCCGATCAGCTCACCAGCTGGGCCTGCAACATAATTTTTTGGCCTGTCAGCTCATCAGCAGGCACTC
>ONZH01017426.1:0-30362 GCA_900303285.1 Rhinella marina | reverse complement strand
GAGGCAACCAAATATATACAATAGAAAAACAAAGCACATCCTATAAAATAAATAAATGCGCACGGAGTTGGATATCGGCCTTGTATCTCTTACAAAGAAAACCGTATCCTATACAAGTTTAAACTGTTTTTATGGGTTTGACCCTGTTGCAGTGGCAATACCACCTATATGCCAGCATTGATATCATGCTTATGCATGGCATTACATCTCCTAGCACTTAGGTGTGCCATATGGAGATGATATATGATTTACCACGCACCATTTACCACGTGCAGAATACAGTGTAACACCCCAAAGTATAGTACCCCTCAGTATGCAGTATATCACCTCACAGTATGCAGGGTAGCACCCCCAAAGTATATAGTAGCCTACAGTATTCAGTATATCACCCCACAGTATATAGTATCCAACAATATCCAGTGTAGTACTCTGCAGTATATAGTAGCCTACAGTATACAGTATATCATCCAACAGTATACAGTACCCAACAATATCCAGTGTAGTACTCTGCAGTATATAGTAGCCTACAGTATATCACCCCACAGTATACAGTACCCAACAATATCCAGTGTAGTACTCTGCAGTATATAGTAGCCTACAGTATACAGTATATCATCCCACATTATATAGTACCCTACAATATACAGTGTAGCACTCTGCAGTATATAGTAGCCTACAGTATATCACCCCACAGTATACAGTACCCAACAATATCCAGTGTAGTACTCTGCAGTATATAGTAGCCTACAGTATACAGTATATCATCCCACATTATATAGTACCCTACAATATGCAGTGTAGTACTCCACAGTATATAGTAGCCTACAGTATACAGTATATCACCCCACAGTATATAGTACCCTCCAGTAGGCAGTATAGCACCTGCAGTATATAGACCCCTACAGTATAGCACCCCACAGTATACTGTACCCTACAATATGCAGTGTATTACCCCACAGTATATAGTAGCCTACAGTATATCACCCCACAGTGTATAGTACTCTACAATATACAGTGTAGCACTGTGCAGTATATAGTACCCTATAGTATACAGTATAGCACCCCACAGTATATAGTATCCTACAGTATAGCACCCTGCAGTATAAAGTAGTCTACAGTATATAGTATACCACCCCACAGTATATAGTATCCTACAGTATACAGTATAACACCACACAGTATATAGTACCCTACAATATGCAGTGTAGCACCCTGCAGTATATAGTATCCTTTAGTATGCAGTATACAGTATAGCACCCCACAGTATATAGTACCCTGCAGTATAGCACCCCACGTTGTATAGTATCCTACAGTATAGCACCCCACAGTATATAGTATCCTACAGCATGCAGTATAACACCCCACAGTATAGTCACATGGTGATGATGTCCTCACAGGTCCATTCTCCTATGAGCATCACACTTTCCTTCCTTGTAATAGGCGTTTTGGATGGTAATGGGCCCCACTGAAATGCCGGGGCTTCTGACGCAAACGCCCCTATTACAATCTGCCATTGAGGCACAGCAGCAGAAATTGATAATTACACTATAGTATGTAATGTTCCCACAATTTTCTTCTCCAAAGTCTAGAGAGAGATACAGCTATATATTTCTATCAATTTAGAAGTAGGGATGAATGAATGAAAGATGTCTAGATCGCTTTAACTCCTTCTCTATGAGATCACTGTGCCAGCACTGAGGGGGGATCAGGGAAGATACTGAGCATGAATACAGAACAATGTAAACCCGAATTTTAGCTACAGGAGAAACAGCAGGGAGCGCTACCAGAAAGGAAAACGCTATGTACATTACAAAACAACAATATTTTTATATCACGTATATTGCAATAATACTTTATTTGAAATACTTTGTTTCAGTGGCCCATTAATGCTTTAGTGGGCTAGCTCCTTTATGTCTAAAGCAGGACCATGTAACATACCTCCCAATCATCCCGGATCCGGTTGGAAAGTCCCAGACCTGCCACTGTGAGGGATATGCCTTAGTCTTGTTAACTTTGCTAACTTTTTGTTTACTTCTGGCTTTTTCAGGGACAGATGATCCAAATATAATTCTAAACAGTATTGTCAAAAGTTAAAATGTGATAGATTAAAACTAATGCATTTCAAAAAAGCACATTGTCAAAGAACTTTTACATTCAATACTAGCAGTTTCCAGAATGAAGAGCTAACTACTTGCACCATACTGGAATCCCCACTGAGAACAAGTTTACAGAAATTAACCATAACTCGGAATAAGGAACCTGTAAACATAACCCCTTCCTAATGTAGTGATTATCACATTTTTTTTCTTTGTTTGCTCCCTACCTTTCCAGAGCCATAACTTTTTTTTCATTTTTCCGTTCACATAGCCGTATGAGAGCTTGTTTTACAGGACAAATTTTACTTTCTAATGCAACCATTTAATATAGCATACAATGTTGAGGGAAGTGGGAAAAAAATTGGAAAAAAAATGCAATTCCACCACAGTTTTACGGGTTTTGTTTTTACAGTGTTCACTATGCAGTAAAACTGACTTGTGCCCTTCATTCTCCAGGTCAGTGTGATTACAGCTACACCACCTATTTATAATTTTTGTTGCATTTTAATGCTGAAAAAAATTAAACTTTTTAGAAAAGAAATTTTTTCTTGTCATCACCGTATTCTGACCTCCATAACTTTTTTTATAGTTAGGTTTACAGAGATAAGAGAGGGCTCATTTTTTGTGGGACGATTAGTACCATTTGCGGTGTGTGACTTTTTGATCACTTTTTTAATTACATTTTTTCAGGATGAAAAGTTATGAAAAAAGGCGACTCAGCTGTTTTTTTTTGCCATAACGTCATTCATAGTATGGGATTTTTTTAAATATTTGAATTGTAGAGGCATTTTCACGTGCGGCGATGCCCCAAATCTTATTTTTCTAAATTGTTTATTTTGATATTGAGGAAAAGTGGGTGATTGGAATTGTATTTTTCTATATTTTTCAAAACTTGTTTTCCTTTTTGTTAGGCCCCCAATTGGACTCTAACTTGCAATCATTAGACTGCAATTTGTCTAGAATAATGGAATTTGCTCCATAACTCTATACCGAAATCACTAATTACAGGCTCAGGCTCATTACTATGAATGACCGCCTTCCCCGATCTCTGCCAAAGGGGAGGTTGTTCCTTACCTGGAAATGTGCACTTCTGGGTTTTAACTCTCTCAGACGCTATGACCACGGCATCTGAGGGGTTAACTGTCAATGGTCGGTTTTACTGCCAATGGCGGACATTAGCTGCAATTGTCAGTTGTGGTGCTCGCTTCAGTGCGGGCGCCATCTCTAAACCCCGATATCCACCGTACATGTACGGCGGATGTTGGGAAGGTGTTAACATTAGCTGCATTTCTAAAGTACTAAAAAAGTATTAACACCACATCATGGGGGAGATTTATGTACTCCTAGGCATAAATTAGGTGCAGCGTCTAGCAGTCCATGCACCTTTACTGATATCTATGCCAGCCACTAATCATGTCACTTCATGCTATGATAAAGAATGGTTAATTTCAAAACAGCATTATTGTTAAGAGGACTTTTATGGATTATGTTTTAACTTTTGATTATCAAGAAAACATTTTGATCATGCTTGATCATCAGTCCCTATTTGCATACACTTCTTCTGAGTTGATGAGAGGTCTCCACACTCTGAGATTCAATATATGGTTTCTTTCGTGGCTACCATACCATCAGGCCCGCTTAGGTGGCCAACTTGCCTCTGAAGGGGTGGCAGTTAATCTTCTGTTGAGCCTCATAGGCCTCAGACCACTAGGCCTAAAGCTTATGAGGCAGTAGAACAGCGCAGGAGATCACGATGACATCACTGCAACCTCCTGCGCAGGGTCTTGCGAGATGACATCATGACACAGATGTTCATGATCACATCACTGCATGAGACACAGCGCAAGAGGGCACTGTGATGTCATCATGACCACCTGCACAGGGATGTGGGAACCCAGGGGCAGATGGCAGAGGAGAGCAGAACACAGTTCACAGTATTTTTTTAAATCTATGTATGCTGATAGTACTGTGTGTATATTTATAGATATGTAAAAATAGCCTTCTGGCTATATTAATTCTGTTTTTGACCCTATCAATCTAATGTTTAAAAATTAACTTTTATTCTTTTAAATAAAACAGATATAAGAAAGCACCTACTGTCTAAAAATCTCTGTGTATTTCTTTTTATCAATAAAGCCTTGTATTAAAGAATAAAAAAACAATAGTGTGTTTATTTATATTCAATTGATTACTTGTCATTAATTGTCCTTTATGTTCAGACCTAGATATCTTTCTCAAGGCGACTGTGTTAACCTCACCCTTCACCATTTGGAGAGATATAGTGTTGTTCTCCCTAGTATTTATTTTCTGTTTACCAAAAAAAAAAAAATAACTAGTTTATTCTTTGAGCGCATATTCCATATTGTTTACTCAGCTCTCATAATATTCAGTTGCTCTCATCTGCAACATTTTTACAATCCTATATTTTCTCTTCAGATTGATACATTGTTACTTATTTCCCTCTCTAACAACTAACTTAGGCGAACAGATCTTAGGATGGTAATCACTTATTAAATCTCCTAGGTGCCTAAAACACAAGTGTTTTACTGGGGGACGCCTTCAGGTCGGCCCCCTATTCTTATCCTACACTAATGTTTTTGTGTTTTAAAAACAAAGAACGGAGCTCCCCGACATGTTTCACCACATCTGTGGCGTCTTCAGGGGTAAGTAACACGAGCGCCAAATTCAAATGGTATTTATTTGCGGAGGAATCCTTTCTCTTTCCCATGATCCATTCCGGGTGCTCAATACTTTAAAATTACAGGCAGTCTCACCTATAAGAAAAAGGCTATGCTAACATACAAACCAATAGAGCTTGTCCTCTTCATCGCTGTCAGTACGAGATCGACCAATACTACCTACGGAGCGGCGCCTGCGTGCGGGACTTAGAATTTTTCTCGCTGTATTCCGTGGTTTCTGCTCTAGTGAGGAATCTTTTAATGCAGAAAGTAAAGAACTATTCAGACGCTTTCGTGAACAAGGGTATCCTGTACGTCCCTTAAAGAAAGCTTTTAATAAAGCACGGACAAAGAGACGTGAATAATTACTGGAATCTAATGTGACAGCAAAAAAAGCTGAGATTATAAAATGTATAGTAACTTATGATGGGTATGCAACAGACATTAATAACATTCTGAAAAAGCATTGGCATATTTTAAAAGCAGATATAGACTTAAGATCAGTCCTTAGTCAACATCCGAGTATAACGTATCAGAGAGGAAAAAATCTTCATCGTCAAGAACAAATGGTACACATAAGCAAACAAAGGGAGGGCCCAAGGGGTTCAACGCCCTGTGGTGACTGTTCCTTTTGTAAATTTATTTTGAAAACAAAGTCTTTTGTAAATCCGAATGATGGAAAAAAATATGAGATAAAACAGCTCATAACATGTTGCCTCAAATTATACGTGGGTAAGACAACACAGGAATTACAAAGGCGCATATACGGACATCTAAGTGCTATTGAAACAAATAAGGACACATCAATAGCACGACATATCAAATATGTTCATGATAATGATTCGAATAACCTAAAATTCTGGGGGATTGAAAAAGGAAAAATGAATCCAAGGGGGGGAAATTTGGATAAAGTTTTGTTACAAAATGAGGCCAGGTGGATATATCGACTCAATACAATGAGCCCCACAGGCCTAAATGAAGGTTTTTCCTTTACAGCCTTCATTTAAAATTAAAGGAGGATATATAAAATGAATGTAACAATTATATAATAAACTAATCATGAAGCCATTCTGGCAAGTATCACCTATAGAATAAAAACTAAATATAAAGTAATAAATAAATTCATACTATCAGTTTATTGCTGATTCATGTATTAAAACAATATGGAATGGATATTAAAGTATATATGTATCATCATACTAAATAAAATGATATGATAATTAAATCGAGAAGGTGAAATTATATACATGATTGTGAACAATAAATGAATTTCATTATAGACCCCTCTTTATGATTAATGATCAAAAGTATTTCCTTGATAAAATAAAACAGAGTCTGCAGACATGCGCAACAGTATAAATCTACCTGAATGTGACAAAGTGCGAAGACATGCGCAATAACATCTAAGGGGAGAGATATACCACGGAATATAGCGTGAAAAAAATCTAAGTCCCGCACGCAGGCGCCGCTCTGTAGGTAATATTGATCGATCCTGTACTGACAGCGATGAAGAGGACACACTCTATTGGATTGTATGTTAGTGTAGCCTTTTTCTTACAGGTGAGACTGACTGTAATTTCAAAGTACCGAGCACCCGGAATGGATCATGAGAAAGAGGAAGGATTCCTCCGCAAATAAATACCATTTGAATTTGGCGCTCGTGTTACTTACCACTTGTGTTTTAGACACCTAGGAGATTTAATAAGTGATTACCATCCTAAGATCTGTTCGCCTAAGTTAGTTGTTAGTAACAGAGAGGGAAATAAGTAACAACGTATCTGTCACGACAGGGGAACAAGGAACAGTGCGCCCTGTCTGGAACTCACCACTTTCCCTGCCTACTTACAGTAGATGCCCTAGGCGACAAAACCGTAACTTGGCGGCAGTCCCTATACAATGACAGAACAAACACAATACCAGAATAGTGAGCAAGCCGAGTCAAACCAGGAGGGAACGTCAAAACCAAAGGAGAGAGCGATAAGCATAGTCAGAGTCCGAAGCCAAAGTCAAATACACAAACAATCACTAGGTCAAGGGTCAAACGCAGCACTGCTAATAGTAAGACTAATCACAGGCAACCTGTGACCAGCAGGTTGCCAGTTTAAATATGCCTCCAAATAGGTCATGTGACGTGGCCAGCGTCACATGACCTAATTTGCATAATGAGCTCTGGCAAACATGAACCAGCGCTCAAAACCACTCCAAATTGGTCACGTGGCGTGGTCAGCCTCCCGTGACCCTATATACAGTAATATATAAATAATGTAACTTGAGCGCTGGCAATGCAGCCAGCGCTCAAAACCCTGCCTAGCTCGTGTCTAGGGGGGCGGGGAGGACGCGGGGCGCGCGGCAGCAGGAAGTGCGCCGGGTCCTCCCCACCTCTCATTACCATGGAGACGAGGACGCTCACCGCGTCCTCGCTCCGACTCCACAGTGGAGGTCCGGCGGCACTGCCTCCCATGACAGTATCAATCTGAAGAGAAAATATAGGATTTTAAAAATGTTGCAGATGAGGGCAACTGAATATTATGAGCGCTGAGTAAACAATATGGAATAAGTGGTCAAAGAATAAATTAGTACCTCTTTTTTGGTAAACAGAAAATAAATACTAGGGAGAACAATGCTATATCTCTCTAAACATTAGATTGATAGGGCTAAAAACAGAATTAATATAGCCAGAAGGCTATTGATTTGAGATAATTCTGAAGTATTCTGGGCCAATATATATATTGTAAGGGGGTGTTCTCACCAGCAGGGCAGCGATGACAGAGTTGGTCTGCAGACAACAGGATTTCAGTCCAAATCGTGTTTTATTCAAGTCAGACACAGACACTCCCAGTTATGCCTCACTGGGTAAGGGGAGGTTACAGCAAACAAATGAAAACCCAAAATAAACTCCTGCCCGTCTGGGCTATAACTAATACACATAGGTCACTTTCTCACCTAATAAATGCAGGTTATCCTCCAGGATTCATGAGCCAGCAATACAGTTAGCCTCTTAGGCTCCCCAGGCATAGCTACTCAACTGACATCCTGGGATGCCTTTTATTTCCCTCTAATGATCATAGCTGGCTTACCTGTGCTCTCCTCAGGCTAGAGGGAAAAACCTGGCCTGGACCGGGGTGGATTGTAAAGGTCCCACTGCCAACCTACCTTCCCAATCCAAATAAAATCCAGCCCTGTTATTTTAAAAAACACTAGCTCCAGCAACTATGTCTTGCTGAAGCCACACCAAAGTCTTTCTGGATTTTATTTACCTCACCCAGTTGAGGAGTCTGGGTGGGATATACACCCTGTCCAGTACTCTGCCATACACTTTACCACATATCCCCCCCCCCTCTTCTCCAGACCGGAGGTATGGGCACTTTTGGCCAACATACAATGTACCCTGGACAAGGCATCCGCATTTCCCTGCAATTTCCCCGGCCTATGTTCCACCTTGAAATTGAAATTTTGCAGGGAGAGAAACCACCTAGTCACCCTTGCATTTTTCTCTTTATTTTGCTTCATGCAGGCTAAAGGAGCATGGTCTGTCACCAACACAAATTTCCTACCCAGCAGGTAATATTTAAGTGACTCTAGAGCTCATTTAACGGCCAAACATTCTCGCTCCACTATGGCGTAATTTTTTTCTGCTGGGGTCAGTTTCCTGCTTAGGTACATCACCGGGTGCTCCTTCCCATTCACTACTTGTGACAGGACCGCTCCCAAGCCTGTATCAGACGCATCTGTCTGGACCAGAAACTCTTTTCCAAGGCTTGATCAGATTTACGTGGTAAATCTGGAAGGGTTTTCTCCTACCTGGTTGATGCACCTTATAATTCACCTCGCCCACTTTTTCAACAATCTCATAGGGACCCTGCCATTTTGCCAGGAATTTACTTTCTACTGTGGGTACTAAAACTAGGACCCTGTCCCCGGGGTTAAAGTCCCTTACTCTGGCAGATCGATTATAAATTCTGCTTTGAGCCTCCTGAGCTCTTTGCAGATGCTCTTTAACAATAGGCATTATGTTCGCTATCCGGTCTTGCATTTGAGCCACATGCTCTATGACACTTTTATAGGGGCTCACTTCAGTCTCCCAGGTCTCCTTGGCCACATCTAACAAACCCCTTGGGTGATGGCCGTACATTAGCTCAAATGGTGAGAACCCGGTAGAAGCCTAGGGTACCTCTCTGATAGAGAACATCAGATAGGGTAGCAAACAGTCCCAGTCCTGGCCATCTTTTTCTACCACCTTTCTTAACATCTGCTTCAGGGTTTTGTTGAACCTTTCAACTAGCCCATCGGTTTGGGGGTGGTACACAGATGTACGCATGTGAGTGATTTTAAACAATTTGCATAATTCTTTCATGACGTTTGACATAAAAGGTGTACCCTGGTCTGTTAGAATTTCCTTGGGGATCCCCATATGGGAGAACATGAAAAACAATTCCCGGGCAATATTTTTTGACGCCATGTTACGTAAGGGTACCGCTTCCGGGTACCGAGTGGCATAGTCTACCACAACCAAGATGTACTGGTGTCCCCTAGCAGACTTAACAATGGGACCCACCAAATCCATTGCAATTCTTTCGAATGGTACCTCAATAATGGGCAGAGGCACCAAGGGGCTACGGAAGTGTGATGCTGGGGCACTTATCTGACAGGTGGGACATGACTCACAGTATGATTTTACTTCCTCATACACACCGGGCCAGTAAAACCTTTGTAGTACCCTCTCCTGGGTTTTGTTTGCCCCCAAATGTCCCCCAAGCACATGGTTATGTGCCAAATCTAATACCATATGTTGGTAGGGTTTTGGTACCAGAAGCTGCTCCACAATTTCGTTGTTGCATTTGGTAACCTGGTACACTAGGTTTGTGATCATGGAAAAATGTGGAAATTTCTGGTCAGCTTCTGGTTCCTGTGGTACACCATCTAACACAGTAACATTTTCCCGCGCATTCACGAGAGTGGGGTCTCTCAATTGCTCAGTACCAAAGTTACCCCGTGACACTTCTAAGTCCAACACCTTTTGCCCAGGTGGGGAGGCCTCTTCCTCCCCAGCTAACACCTGGAACGGAAAAATGTCCTCATCATGCATTTCACATAACTCCCCATTTCCACTAGGCAGGTCATTGGCATCATGGATTTCAATAGGCAGTTAACTTAGAGGACCATTTAAAGGGGAAGGCACCGATTCTGCAGGAGTTTCTTCACTGCCTGCAGAAGAGTTTTTCTTCTCCCATAACTTCCAAAACAACGGGAAGTCCCGGCCCAATATCACATCATGCATGAGGGTTTGTACCACCCCAACTTCATATGTCACAGTTCCAGCCAGAGTCGCAAACTGTGCCCGGGCCACAGGATAAGCTTTCGCATCCCCGTGTATACACAGCACATTTATGTGTTTCTCTGGCACATAATCCTCAGCCACGAAGCTGGCATGTACCAAGGTGACCAGGCTACCAGAGTCCAACAGGGCCTTGACGGAGCAGTCATTTACCACCACGGTAAAATTTTGCGGCTCAGTCTCTAGTCCTGGCGAGGCCACACAGACTGTCACCGCATACAATGACTGTTGTCGGCTAAACTCGCACTCCATAGGATCCGAGGTAAGAGGGCAATGGGCAGCAATGTGTCCCCACTCACGGCACCTCCAGCACTGGAGGATCCCAGGTCTCTTCGAGGGGGAAACCTCCCCGGGACGCAACTGCCCCTGGGACTCCGAACCAGTCTTTTGCCCTCGCCCAACCTCTGGAGCCTTGCTCCCTCTTGCACCCCTCGACCCACCCCCAACAGTCGGAGCTCACTTACCTACCGATGACACGGGTTGGAAACTCCTGGGTGGCGTTGGTGCTGTAGGGATGTCACGGAGGTAGTCTTCAGTCGCCAGGTATCTCTCCCCCAGGTTGACAAGCTGGTCGGCAGTTTTGGGGTCGCCATGTCCGACCCACCATTGTAGCTCCGCCGGGAGGGCTCTGAAATAAAAGTCCAGCACAACTTTCTCCACGATCTGTGCCGGTGTCGAGGTCTCCGGTTCCAGCCACTTCCGCACCAGGTGGATAAGGTCGTACATTTGTGATCGGGCAGGCTTGTCCATGGTGTAATTCCACGTGTGGACCCTCCGAGCACGAACTGCTGGTGTAACGCCCAGACGAGCAAGGACCTCCATTTTTAATTTGGCATAGTCCCGGACATCCTGTTCCCTGAGGTCATAATATGCCTTTTGTGGTTCACCGGACAGGAAAGGTGCAAGGACCTCTGCCCACTCTGCAACTTGCAGTCTCTCTCTTTCTGCCAGCCTCTCAAACACAGTGAGGTATGCTTCAACATCATCATCCTGTGTCAGTTTTTGTAAGGCCCGCTGCACAGCCCTCCTTACATTAAAAGTCTCTGGGGGCTTACCTCCGCTTGCTTGGCTGGAGCTATAACAGCCTCTTTCAATGCAGCAATCTGCTCCACCAACAAGCGATTTGTCTCCTGCTGCTGGGCCTGGGCCTCCATCTGCAACCTCTGTTGTTGCTCCATGGCCTGTTGTTGCTGTGTCATGGCATGTTGTTGCCTTAAAGGGAACCTGTCATCTCCGAAACACCCCCTAAACTAGAGTAAGCGGTGTATAGTGTAAGTGATGCTGAATCCGGATATGTAAGTTTTATCTTCATACTCACTTCCATTCTGATGCTGTGCTCTGACAAACCAGCAGTAAAATGCACTCACTGGACTCCAGTGCTCACTCACATAATGGAGAGGACTCAAAGAAGAGTCCAGTGAGTGCATTTTACTGCAGGTTTGTGGGAGCACAGCGTCAGAATGGAAGTGAGTATGAATATAAAAATTACATATTCGGATTCAGCATCACTTACACTATACACCGCTTACTCTAGTTCAGGGGATGTTTCGGAGATGACAGGTTCCCTTTAAGTTAGCCTGCACCAACTGTTTCATCATTTCCTCCATGGTACTTGCTGCACCTTGCATAGCAGCTGCCGCTTTAATCCAGGACATAAAGCACCAAAACAAAATTTGTCACGCCGTTGCCGCTAGCAACCTGCTGTTGCCCGCATCCTCCACCAATTGTAAGGGGGTGTTCTCACCAGCAGGGCGGCGATGACAGAGTTGGTCTGCAGACAACAGGATTTCAGTCCAAATCGTGCTTTATTCAAGTCAGACACAGACACTCCCAGTTATGCCTCACTGGGTAAGGGGAGGTTACAGCAAACAAATGAAAACCCAAAATAAACTCCTGCCCGTCTGGGCTATAACTAATACACATAGGTCACTTTCTCACCTAATAAATGCAGGTTATCCTCCAGGATTCATGAGCCAGCAATACAGTTAGCCTCTTAGGCTCCCCAGGCATAGCTACTCAACTGACATCCTGGGATGCCTTTTATTTCCCTCTAATGATCATAGCTGGCTTACCTGTGCTCTCCTCAGGCTAGAGGGAAAAACCTGGCCTGGACCGGGGTGGATTGTAAAGGTCCCACTGCCAACCTACCTTCCCAATCCAAATAAAATCCAGCCCTGTTATTTTAAATAACACTAGCTCCAGCAACTATGTCTTGCTGAAGCCACACCAAAGTCTTTCTGGATTTTATTTACCTCACCCAGTTGAGGAGTCTGGGTGGGATATACACCCCGTCCAGTACTCTGCCATACACTTTACCACAATATATATATATATATATATATATATATATATATATATATATACTAGCAGAAGGACCTGGCTTCGCAAGGGTATATTTAATCTATTTCATTTAATGTTTGTGTGTGTTGTTAAAAGATACTCACAGTATCCCCGATAACAGTGACCTCTACAGCCCCCTGCCCCCTTAACCGTGACCTCCACAGCCCCCCACCCCTTAAGACTCACCCCCACAGTGCCCCACCTCCTTAAAATGTGACCTCCACAGCAGCCCACCCCCTTAACATTGACCTTCACAGAAGCCAACTCCTGTAACAGTGACCTCCACCCCACCCGCCCCCTAACAAAGACCTCCACAGTGGGGCATTATTGTCTTTAACTGACAGTATATAAAAACCTACAGAATTTGTATACACTATACAAGGTCATGTGAGTCACATTAGCCTCTACAACAACGTTGGCTAAGGCTACTTTCACACTAGCGTTTTATAATTCCGGTATTGAGTTCCGTCATAGGGGCTCAATACCGGAATAAAACGCTTCAGTTTTGTCCCCATTAATTGTCAATGGGGGCAAAACTGAACTGAAGACAACGGAATACTCCTAGAAGCATTCCGTTCCGTCTTCAAACCAGAGAGCAAACCACAGCATGCTGCAGTTTGCTCTCCGGTCCAGGCATCCGCACCAAGATGGATCCGGAATGATCCCCAATGAAAGTCAATGGGGACGGATCCGTTTGGTGTGATACAATGGTGAACAGATCCGTCCTCCATTGACTTTCAATGGAGTTCATGATGGATCCGTCACCTGCACACATACATATATACACACATACAGACATACACATATACAGACATACACATATACAGACATACACATATACAGACATACACATAAACATACACAGACATACATACATACGTACTTACATGCTCCCGGCAGGTCACCAATAGCGCAGGAGGAGCAGGATGGCGCACACATAGGACGATTCCACCCGGCACCTAACATAGGGCGCTGTGGGGAATCGTCCTATGTGCGCGCCGTCCTGCTCCTGTACTGTGCTGTGGAGACTTGCCGGGAGCATGTAAGTATGTATGTATGTGTATATGTCTGTGTGTGTGTGTATGTATGTGTGTATGTACTGTGTGACATGTGTGGGGCCCGAACGCGGCTCTGGCCCCACACATGTCCCTGCGGCAGCACGGATCCGGCAGCACCCTTCACCTGCTGGATCCGTGCTGCTGCCAATGTGAAAGAGGCCTAAGCGTTGCAATCGAAATCATAGTAACTCACACATAAGCTGTCTTCTACTAAGAATGTCCTTCTTTGCATATAACAACCAATGAGAGCTCATATTAATGACCCGTAGCAAAATATAAGCTGAGCTGTGATTGGTTGCTATATGCAGCCTGATGAATATCCAGGCTAACTGCCACAACCGCCAACAGACAATGGCTCCTGTAGTTTGGCGGTTAGGTTACTAAGCATATTTTTTGGAAAGCGTAGGGTGAAAATTTCCACTCAAAACATAGTTCTATGACGTTCCCCTGGTCACAGGAGGCAGCTGTGCAAAATTTCGTGATTGTAAATGTGACAGTGCGGATTCCTTTAGCTGACATACACACATGCATACATATACAGTGATCCCTCAAGATACAATGGCCTCAGGCAGGGGCATTGCTAGGGTCTCAAAAGATCTGGGGCCCAAGCCCCAATGAATATGGCCCAGTTCTCTAAGTCACCTCCCCCCACCGCATTTTGCTGTACTCGCTATACAACAGCACATACCTGTCACATCCAGAGCCACCATTTGACGTCTCCTCTGATGGAGATCTTTTCTGCCTTGTCACTGCAGAATGTGACACACGGACATCTTGGATTCCTCACATTTCTATCATCTCCTAACCTGGAGTCCCCACAGTTGTTATCCTGCTGCTCGCTGTGCTCCCCAATACCCCTAAATACTATCCTGAAGAAAAATGAGTGCCCCCATAGTAATAGTGCTCCTCATATTCCCACCGATAGTAATCCCCTTCTAGAGTGACCTCATTAGTAATACTGCCCCCTACAGTGCCCCCATTAGTAGAAGAGTCCTCCAGTATTAATAATACCCTCACAGAGCCCCCAGTAGAAATAAGGCCGCCATATTGTTCCCCTAATGGTAATAAAGCTCTCAACAGACCCCTCAGTAGTAATAAGTCCCCCCATAGTGCTCTTAGTAGAAATAAGGCAGATCTATAAGTCCTTCCTATAGAGCCCCCAGTAGTAATAAGAATACCTATTATGTCCCCTGGATTTGCAGTGCCCCCTGTAGTTATATTCCACCATACAGTCTCATGTAAATAACATCACACCATCTCTTCTGTCCCCTCCAAAATGCAGTCCTATGTACAACATCACTCCCCTCCCTTCAGCCCCTCCAACATACAGTCCCATGTAAATAACACTACTTCCCTCCCTCCGCCATAGAGTCCCATGTAAATAACAATCATCCATCTCTCCAGCCCCCTCTAATATATAGTCCCATGTAAGTAACATCCCTCTTTATCTACAGCCCCCTCCAAAATACAGTCCCATGTAAATAGCATCACCTCCTCCCCAGCCGCCTTCAACATACAGTCCCAAGTAAATAATATAACCCCCTCCCCAGCCACCTCCAACATGCAATCTGCTGGCAGTATTTTATGATGGACTGTGGTATTTGGCTCTGTTGGGGTGGTATAATGTGCCACAATATGGTAATGCTGGCCCTGCCTTCCATAAATTTGGCCATGACTCCAAAATGGGGCCACTTTTAATATTTTTTCCAGGGCCACATTAAGTACCCAATCCGCCCCTGCCATCAACATACAGTCCCATGTAAATAACATCACTCCCTCCCCCAGCCCCATTCAACATACAGTCCCATGTAAATAACATCACTCCCTCCTATAGCCACCATCAACATACAGTCCCATCTAAATAACGTGGCCTCCTCCCCAGCCACCTCAACATACAAGGCCTCAGGCTCAGATCCAACCAATCAAGGCTACTTGTCCGGTAAAATAGTTGTATTAGTTGCTAGTTATCAGCTATTCCTGACTGTGATATGTAAGGACTTTTATCTGTCTTAATTATCAGCTTAATTTTCTTAAATCTTCATTTTCTCTTATCTTGGATGACATTTTGGGGATTTAGAACCAATTACTCAACTTACAATGGAACCAATTAATATTGTAACTTGAGGGACTACTGTACTCAGCTTTATATATTAGATATGTACACACACAGAGGGGCCCATTAGCTAAACTGCAGAGAGGGGAATTATATATACACACAGAGGGAGGTTACTATATATACTGCACAGGGGGCATTATGTATAAAACAGTGGGGACATTATCTATACTAATAACATAGGGGCATTATATATACTAATATTACAGACACACACACTGTTTCATACCAGGTTTCCATAACAACCCAGCCATTTTCCTTCACTGCTGTAGGTCTGCTTTAAAGGGGCAGAGCACTGTGGATGACACTGTTAAAGGGGTACTCCGGTTACCATAAATATAACATGTTTTAGACCAGTGGTGCCCAACCACTTTTCATCTGAGGGCCGCACTAGACATGGTAAAATTTTCGCTGGCCAGAACCAGGTAACTTTGCCAGAAAGAAATGCAAACACTGTGCGGGGGCACATGTGAGTATTACAACTGTGAAGGGGCAAATATCTGGGCATTTTTATTGTGAATGGGGCATATTTGGGCATTTTTAATGTAAAGGGGGCACATCTGGACATTACCACTGTGAAGGGGGCATGTGAGCATTACCACTGTGAAGGGGGCATGTGAGCATTACCACTGTGAAGGGGGCACATATCTGCGCTTTACGACAGTGTGTTTTGGGGGGTATCTGGTCATTACTACTGTGAAGGGGCACATATCTGTACATAGCAAGACTAAGGAGTGGAATGCAAGAAAATCTCTCCACAAATGGGCACCAGACTTAGTAAAAGACACTACCCCCCACTACCACACCTCACCAGTCACTGTATGGGGGCAGCCACAAGGAGACGTTATACGGTATGTGGGCAGCCACAAGGAGACATTATACTGTATGGGGGCAGCCACAAGGAGACGTTATACTGTATGGGGGCAGCCACAAGGAGACGTTATACTGTATGGGGGCAGCCACAAGGAGACGTTATACTCTATGGGGGCCAGAAAGAGACGTTATACTGTATGGGGGCAGCCACAAGGCCCTTCCCTCCACCCTCAGTATAACAATGTCTTGTGGCCATCATACAGTAATGTCTTCTTGTATGGGGGAGTGCAGTAGTGCGGTGCAGCTTGCAGGCAGGCAGGAAGGAGTAGGCCAGAGTCAGACAGGGTCGCAGTTGTAGAAGACATACATGGTGATAGACAGACATACAGTAGCACCTTCCTCCTTCTTGGACAGTCACTCGCAGACGAACTCTGTGGGGCTGGAAGTTGAAAGACTTTTCCGGCCAGTTACTCCTGTTCTGCTCGGCAGCCTTGCCGTCAGTGGGCGGAGACTTCATTATGGGAGTGAGGAGGAGCCTAAGCAGCCGCTGGCGGCAGGAACTGTACTGTTATGATGCAATCATACAGGGGCAGACAGATTTTGAAGCGGCCAAGCATACGATTCAACTGAGCGCAAGCTCCGCCTCTGGTCACTGTGCGGACAGCATGACACAGCTTTGCGGGCCGCATCTTTCCCCTCGGGCCGTAGGTTGGGCATCACTGTTTCACTGTTTTAGACTAATTCATCATCAATCATTACCTAATATAATGTAAATTTCACATATTTACCGTTCAGTAGTAACAAAAGATATTTTCTTCCACTACTACCCACTGTTTCTTCATAAATTACCATGGCATCGACCTGTAATTCGGCCACCCTCAAAAGAAGGACTTAAAATCCCCACCCACAGGCCCGCTAAGCCACACCCCCGACTCTATCAGGCCACGCCCCTTTCCACTCTGCAGCTGACGGGGATTGAAAAAATGAAGGTAAAAATCAACTTCTGTCAGATTCAGCAGTGGGAGGGAGGGTGACTTTCTTCCTGCAGCTCATGCTCAGACTCCACAGTGCTGCTGTCCAAAAGGACATCCCTGTGTCTGTCCAAACCCTGTGCCGGACAGAGGACAGGGAGTCTGAAAGCGTGACTGTCCAGCCTAAAGCCAGACCTCTGGCCACCCTATGGGCAGGCTGATGTTAGGGTGGCCAGACATCTGGTTTTAGGCTGGAGTCCGGTTTTCTGGCTCCCTGTTCTCCGTCCGGTGCAGTGCTTGGATGGACACAGGGTTGTCCACCCTTTCAGTAGCTCACCCTCAGACAGCTTCTCCTCTGTGTCTTCACGGAGCCAGGGGGCGTGGCCTCATGTTTAGGGATGTGGCTTCATGGTGACCGGGGCCATGGCTTCACGTTTGGGGGGCATTCGCCGGGGTCTGGCTTTTCTGGGGTGAGACAGTGGCACCATAGCTGCGGTTGGAGGTCACAGTTAAAGGGGTGTGCGTCATGGTGTGGTTCACCGTGACAGTTTTGGCGTTGTAGGTGGCTGATGCTCTTTTGCGTACTGCTGCAGGCCCGTAACTTGTGTTGCGGTTGCTTTGGACTGATGTGATGGCTGCAGTGTCTTCTGCGTGAACTTGCCGGTGAATGTGTTGTACTCCCTTCTTGTCTGTATCTCTGTGCCGTTCTTTCACGTTGCCGTTGCTGTGGCTGGGGCTGCAGTCGTCGCCTTTGCTATGGCTGCAGGCTGTTACCTGTGTATCTGGTTGCTTGGGACTGCGTTCTGGTTGTCATTGTAGTGTGTGATCTGTGGCCCGTGTTTGTGGCTTCTCGTGTCTTCATCTCTGTGGTTCTGTCTCGTTGCGTGTAGGCTGCTGATGCCGCTCTTGTGTACTGGCTGTTGGGTGAGGAGGAGTACAATATTCACGGGCAAGGTTTCACTCTAGACACCCGCAGCAGTTCTTCAGTTTCTAAAGCAACAGCATTTACACAAATTACGGCCTGCGCAGTGACGCAAAAGAGCATGCAGCCGCCTACATGGCCAAATGTCATGGTTGAACCACACAGTGACAGGGAGGGTGCTGTGGATGTACTGTTAAGGGGCAGGCTGCTGTGGAGGGTTCCTGTTAAAGGGGCGGGGACTGTAGAGGTCACTCTTGATATCTTTTAACGACACACATACAAATATTAAATGAAATAGATAAAATATACCCGGGCGAAGCCGAGTCCTTTTGCTAGTTATATATATTGGAGGACCATTATATATACTACCACTACAGAGGGGTCATTATATATACAGTGAATAAATAGGGGGCATTATAATTCTGGGGGCCACTACAGGAAGGGTGTAGAGGGGGGAGGTTCATAATAAAATAAGGAATTTAAGATGTCTGCTTGTCAAACTTTGCAGAGATGAGATGAAGCTGAAAGAAGTAATCAAGACAGTCTGATCTCAGAATAAAGGCTCATGCACACAAACGTGTGTGGCCTGTGCCCGTACTGCGGCCCGCGAACAGCAGGTCCACAAAATACGGGAACCAGCCACGTGCTCTGTATCACAGATGCGAATGCATTCACTTGGATCTGCAGTCCGTAAGATACACAGCGGAGGCACGGAGCGGAAGCCCACGGAAACACTGCGGATTTCAGTCCGTGCCTCCACACCACAAAAAATAGAACATGTTGTATGTTTTTTGCTGTGCGGATCGCAGACCTATTCAAGTGAATAGCTCTGTATCCGCAAATGGTGGCCATGCATTGCGGACTGCTATTTGCAGTCTGCAGCACAGTCACCGGCCGCATACGTTTGTGTGTATGAGCCTTAAAGATACCATTATGGACGTGGTGAACAGATTACTATCTTTATGGTTTTGATACAGCATTTTAGTTTGTTCTGTCCTACATCAGCTTGGAACCAAACCCTATAAGGTGTAGCCAAGGACAAAAAGAAAATGCCGACAGGGTAAACATACCCCCAGATAGAAATATTATTCAGTAATGTTGGAAAACACTGGGGATATTATTAAAACAAAACTTTACCAAAATAAGCAAGAGCAATGCAACCTGCCTTTAATCATCACCCTATTTAAGCCAGTATTTGCATGTTCTCTTCCTGATATGATGTTTGCCCTGGATTATCCAGCATTTTGTGATGCCAGTAAACACAGTAGACAAAAGCCTTCATTTATAACAGTAAAGTATTGTTTGCCCAAAGAATTAAAAGGAGAAACATACCCCCATTTCCTGGCTTGCAGAAAGTAAAAACTCTTTAAAGGGATTGTGTTATTAGAAAATCACCTATTGTTTAAATCACATTTTATGTTTAACATATTTTTTAAAGAATTTTTGATGGTTATTTTTAATTTTCCATATATATTAACAAAAACCATAAAAACAGCAGTTTTTGCACTGGTCATTAAGCGTAATAATGAGCACAATTTATTGGTCTGTACAGATTAGGCTACTTTCACACTGGCGGCAGGCCTGATCCGGCAGGTGAAGGGTGCTGCCGGATCAGGCCTGCCGCAGTGACATGTGTGGAGCCGGAACCGCGCTCCGGCCCCACACATGTCACACAGTACATACATACACAAACATAAACATGCACACACATATAGACATACAAACACACATACATACTTACATGCTCCCCGGCAGGTCTTCGGAGCGTCAGAGGGACAGGACGGCTCACACAGGTCACGATTCCCCACAGCGCCCTCTGCTGGGGGCGCCTGGTGGAATCGTCACCTGTGCGCGCCGTCCTGTCCCTCCGACGCTCCGAAGACCTGCCGGGGAGCATGTAAGTATGTACATGTGTTTGTATGTCTATATGTGTGTGTATGTTTATGTTTATGTGTATGTCTGTGTGTGTATGTGTCTATGTGTAGCCGGATCCGTAATGGACTCCATTGAAAGTCAATGGAGGGCGGATCCGGTTACCATTATGGTCACACCAGACGGATCCACCCCCATTGACTTGCATTGGGGGTCATTCCGGATCCGTCTTGGTGCGGATGCCTGGACCGGAGAGCAAACCGCAGCATGCTGCAGTTTGTTCTCCGGTCTGAAGACGGAACGGAATGCTTTCAGGAGCATTCCGTTGTCTTCAGTTCAGTTTTGTCCCCATTGACAATGAATGGGGACAAAACTGAAGCGTTTTATTCCGGTATTGAGCCCCTATGACGGAACTCAATACCGGAATTTTAAAACGCTAGTGTGAAAGTAGCCTTACTTTACTGCAGTTATCTCCTTATCTGTCATTCTAATCCTGCCTATAATGATATCACCTCTGAGTATAGATAAGACAGGATCCACCATTCACAATAGGTAATTGTCAAAGCTTATCTATTCTTTCCTTGTACAATGACCTCTGCAGAGGTCACAGAGCAAGCCTAGAAAACTCTCCCATAGAAGTCAATGACATCCCCAAATGCTATTAAGAACAGCTCAGGCAAGATGGCAGCCCCCATATTCATGTTCACGAAATAGAATTTAAAAAAACCTCTGTAATCTGAAAATAAAAACAGATTAGAAAAAAAGAGATGTGTTGCTACCATATCTGGTTTTAACTGGCAGATAAAAACTTTGGTGACACATTTCTTTTAACTTAAAATGCTCTTTCAGCATATTGTTGTATAATCCATGTACCTAGTGTTGCAATCTATGGAAGACCTTTATGTCTAGGGGCTGGTGCCGGCGGCAGAATCACATACCCAGCACTCGACCTCTATGACAAGGTGCCGCACCTGAGGGATTAACTGCCACGGATCGCAGTGCCTTGTCATAGAGGTCGGCCCGCCTATATTTGTATTAAAAGGTTTGTTATCTTCATTGGTGGAGCAGTGTGCCCCCCAACCCCAGTATTATAAACATTGGTGGCGCAGTGCGCCCCCTAACTCCCCAACCAGAGTATTATAAACATTGGTGGCACAGTGCGCCCCCCTCCCAACCCCAATATTATATACATTGGTGGTGCAGTGTGCCCCCCAACCCCCCAGTATTAAAGTCATTGGTGGCGGTGACAACAGAGTCCCCTCCCCCCTCTTCATTGGTGGTGCAGTGGCAGCTTCCAATCAGAGCCCCAGCAGTGAAATTGCGGGACTCCGATCAGTTACCATGGCAGCCAGGATACTACTAAAGCCTTGGCTGCCACGGTAAGCTACCTGCTGTTGTGTGCACAAAGCCCAGAGCAGCAGGGAGAGTGTAAAATCCTATTCATCCTAATAGAGCTCTATTAGGGTGAATAGGACAAGAATTCTAGCCCCTAAGGGGGCTGATAGTTATTAAATATAAAGTAAAAAAAAAAACACCAAAATATTAAGTTTAAATCACTCCCTTCCTGATTTTACATATAAAATATATAAACAATAAATAAATAAACATATTAAAAACATATAATAAACGCCATGAAAAAGTCCAAACTATTAAAAAATATCTCATATGTGGGACACTGTAACAGAAAAAAATAAAAACCGTGCAATTCGCCATTTTTTAGTCACCTTGTTCCCCCCAAAAATAGGATAGGACTGTTCTATTGTGGGCCAGAAGTTCCATAAAATGTGAAATGCATGCAGCTTTTTTGGTGTTTTATTTTTTTCGTGTGGTATCGAATGGTATCAAATATCACAATACTTTTTTATGGTATTGAAATTGAATCAAAATTGTGGTGGATAACACTAACAGAATTATGTTAGTGTTATCCAACATATTCCAGAACTGTAAGGGTTACATAGCATCATAAATCAGTATAATGCTATGTGACCCCGTCAGTGCCGGGAGTTCAGGCCAGGGGCCGCGATGCGGAAGATGTGCGTGACACACGCTCGTCAGCAATGGGCCTAATACACCTGGGCGCCGACTCATGGGCGTCGGTGCTCAGCACCCCTGCTGCTTGTTCTCCAGGGGATGGAGGATGCCGGCCGCGCTTGTGAAGCGTACGTCGCCGGGTCCTCCCCTCCCCTGGGTTGCTAGGGATACGAGGACGCCACCGGCGACCGGGCTCAAAATGTTTAATAAAGACCAATTGAAAAGGTTTAGTTCAAAATTAGTACACTACAATAATAAAAAGAAATTTTCCCCAAAAGGTGTACATAGCCTTTAAAGGAGTATTACCATCTGATACATTTATGTATTTGTGTATTTATCATAAGCATATGTCATAAATCTCTGATAAGTCCAGGTTCCAATTCTAGGATACCCACCTATTGGGACGATAGGGGTCCATTGTCCACCAAATAAGCACTCCAGAGAGTAGGACACCAAGCATGCATGTGGCTCTCTCAGTCTTACATTATGGATGTTGTGTTAAAGGGAACCTGTCATCTCCGAAACACCCCCTGAACTAGAGTAAGCGGTGTATAGTGTAAGTGATACTGAATCCGAATATGTAAGTTTTATCTTCATACTCACTTCCATTCTGACACTGTGCTCCCACAAACCAGTAGTAAAATACATTGAGAGTAGAGATGAGCGAGTAGTGAAATATTCGAAAGTTCGAAATTCGATTCGAATAGACCGCGAAATTCGACTATTCGACCGAATATCGAATCCCATTAAAGTCTATGGGAAAAAAATGCTTGCCACTTGGAAATCTCAATTCGACCACTTGGAGGTCACCAAGTCCACCCTGAAACCTCAGAAAAGGATGCCAACACTGCTGGAATGCAACTGGGACAGCAGGGGAAGCATGTCTGGGTGCATATAACGCGCCAAGTCGCACTATTACGCCACTATCACAGCCTCTCAACAATACACTCCAAAGACAATGTAACCTCTCTGTAAAGTGAGACCATACAAGGAAACCTTCTTTCCTCTATATTGCCATGGACCCCAAGCCAAACTAGACAAAAAAGAAGATAAAATTCTGCACCCCTTAAAATCACGTTGCCTATGACAACCACAGATGGCATAGGCAAGGGGGAAAGCAATCAAGCCATCACTATTTTTCCCTCTGTGCCATCCCTGCCTTGCCCAGGCACATGTCCCAAAACATCATCCACGCCCGAGTAACACGGTTACTGCAAAAGGCCATTTGACCACCAACACTTTGGTTTGAGGCCGGGGATGCTACATCTCCCTGACGGCACACTGGGTGAATGTTGTGGAGGCGGGGACGGGCAAACCTGCTACCCCCACCCAAGTTTTGGGCCTTGGTTCTGTCTGGGTTTCCGCAACCCTTACAGACAGCTCGGCAAACCCCTCCTTCTCCTTCTAGATTTGTTAAATCTGTCCACCACCCAGTCAAGTCCACAAAGTCCAGTCTCGTCGATAGCCTGCAGAAACTGCAGGGACCTCACTCTGACCCTCCTTCCTCCCACCCTGCCCAATGTTATCAACCCAGTGTTCCCACCCATGCAAGAATCGCAGGAGCTATCTGAGGATTTTGTTTGTTCTGATGCCCAAACACTGGAGCAAGCTCCATCTCTAGCTGATGGTGGTGTGGAACGGGCACTAAAGTGTAAAATGATTAGGGACGATGATGAGACACAGTTGCCAGCAAGGGAGGCTGTTGGAGCAAAGTGAGGCAGTGTAAGAGGAGGTGGTTGAGTATGACGAAGTCAGTGACCCGACCTGGCCCAGTGTCATGTCTAGCAGGTAAAGCAGTGGGGATGTTGAGGGATGCGTAGGACCGCAAAAGGCAGGAAGAGGCCGTGGGCTGGCCAGAGGCTCATGGAGAAGGCAGGCTAGAGCCCGCAGGGCCGCATCTCTTCCCTATAACAGGCCCCCACACAAAGCTCTCCCATCGAGGGCTCTTAGGTCCTTGTTGTGAAAATATTTTAATGAGTGCGCAAAGTTAGCTTGAGGTGAGCCCTCGAAAAAATTATATGGAGGCCCAAGAGGTGAGCCCTCGAAAAAATTATGTGGAGGCCCAAGAGGTGAGCCCTCAAAAAAATTAAGTGGAGGCCCAAGAGGTGAGACCTCTTAAGAATTGTATTAAGGCCCAAGAGGTGAGCCATAATAAAATTGTTTGTAGGCCCAAGAGGTGAGACCTCTTAAAAATTGTTTGTAGGCCGAAGAGGTGAGGCATGAGAAAAATTGTTTGTAGGCCCAAGAGGTGAGACCTCTTAAAAATTATGTGGAGGCCAAAGAGGTGAGACCTCTTAAAAATTGTTTGTAGGCCCAAGAGGTGAGACCTCTTAAAAATTGTTTGTAGGCCCAAGAGGTGAGACCTCTTAAAAATTATGTGGAGGCCCAAGAGGTGAAACCTCTTAAAAATTATGTGGAGGCCCAAGAGGTGAGACCTCTTAAAAATTATGTGGAGGCCCAAGAGGTGAAACCTCTTAAAAATTATGTGGAGGCCCAAGAGGTGAGACCTCTTAAAAATTGTTTGTAGGCCCAAGAGGTGAGGCATGAGAAAAATTGTTTGTAGGCCCAAGAGGTGAGACCTCTTAAAAATTGTTTGTAGGCCCAAGAGGTGAGACCTCTTAAAAATTATGTGGAGGCCCAAGAGGTGAGACCTCGTAAAAATTGTTTGTAGGCCCAAGAGGTGAGCCATAAATTTTTTTTTTTTTTTTACGGAGCAATTCTAAGGCGGTAAAGGAGGAGGAGGTGGAGGAGGAAATGGCACTTCATACAGATGGCACTTCACTTTTGGCTGCTTTCCACTGTTGGAGAAGCAAAGTCCGGGTCAATCCACTTGCTGTTCATTTTGATTAGCGTCAGCCTGTCGGCACTGTCGGTTGACAGGCGGCTGCGCTTATCGGTTATAATGCCCCCGGCTGCGCTGAACACCCTTTCTGATAGCACGCTGGCGGCAGGGCAGGCAAGCACCTCCAAGGCGTACAGGGACAGTTCCAGCCACGTTTCCAACTTGGAGACCCAGTAAGTGTAGGACGCCGAGGGATCGGGGAGGACAGGGGTACGGTCTGCCAGGTACTCCCGCAACATCCGCCGATACTTGTCCCTCCTGCTGATAGCGGGCCCCGCAGTGATGGAAGTTGCACGAGGGGGTGCCATGAACGTGTCCCACACCTTGGAGAGTGTTCCCCTGGTGGCTGTGGGCCTGATCGATGTTGTGGGACTCTGGGAGACCCTCTCCTCTCTGCCGCCAGCGATGGTGGGTGGGAAAATCTCCATCATGTTCTGCACGAGTTCCCTCTGGTATTCCAGCAATCGATTCGTCCTCTCCTCTACCGGAATAAAAGAGGAGACGTTATCTTTATACCGGGGGTCCAGGAGTGCGAAGACCCAGTACAGTTTGTTCTCCACTATCCGGACAACACGTGTGTCCCGGGAAAAGCAGCCCAGCATGAAGTCAGCCATGTGTGCCAGACTCTGAATAGGCATGACGTCACTGCCCCCACCAGAAGGATCACTTGCCATTTCCTCCTCTTCCTCTTCCGCCTCCTCTCCGCCCCATCCGCGCTGAACCAATGGGACGCACACAGCCTGACTGCTACCCTCGCCGCCAGCATCCTCCTCCTCTTCCACAGCCACCTCCACGTCGTCCTCCTCCTCCTCCTCATCCTCCTCCTCCTGCAACTGCCACCGTGAAGCAGACAAAAGTGTGGTCTGACTGTGTAGCTCCGTTGCGCCTCCTCCTACCCCCGTCTCCTCTGCGTGCAATGCGTTCTCCCTTATTGCGATGAGCGATTCTTTAAGGACGCATAGGAGCGGGATGGTTACGCTCACTATAGCGTCCTCGCTGCTGACCTTCTTGGTGGACTCCTCAAAGATACGCAGTACATCGCATACGTCTGCCATCCATGGCCACTCGTGGTTGGCAAACTGAGGGAGCTGAGTTGGAGGCACGCGTGGATTCATAATCTGGTACTCCATCAATGCTCTCTGCTGCTCACACACCCTGGCCAACATGGAATAGGTGGAATTCCAGCGAGTCGGCAGGTCGCACAACAGCCGATGTTCAGGCAAATGGAGGCGTTGCTGGAGTTTTTTTAAGCTAGCAGCAGCTACAGTTGACTTCCGAAAGTGAGCGCACAAGCGCCGCACTTTCACCAGTAGCTCTGCCAGGTTGGGGTAAGTCTTTAGAAATTTTTGGACTACCAGATTAAAAACGTGGGCCAGGCATGGTACGTGATTGAGTTCGGCAAGCTCCAGAGCCGCCACCAGGTTACGGCCGTTATCGCACACGACCATGCCTGGTCCTAGCTGCAGCGGCGACAGCCACATCTCCGTCTGCTGCAATATGGCGTCCCTCACCTCTGGGGCGCTGTGCTTCCTGTCGCCCAAGCTGATGAGCTTAAGCACCGCCTGCTGACGTCTCCCCGCGCCAGTGCTGCAACGCTTCCAGCTAGCGGCTGAGGGCGATGTTAAGGCAGAGGAGGAGGAGGAGGAGGAGGAGGGGGGTTTATCAGAACCCTTGCTGGCAATCTTGGGCGGGGGTGGTAGGTAGGCCGTCTCTGTTTGCGACCCCGTCCCCGCTTCCACAACATTCACCCAGTGTGCCGTCAATGAGATGTATCGTCCCTGGCCGCAAGCGCTTGTCCACGAGTCGGTGGTCAAGTGGACCTTTGCGCTGACTGCGTACCTCAGGTCCCGCCTGATGTTACGCGACACGTGCTGGTGCAGGGCGGGGACGGCACTCCGGGAAAAGTAGTGGCGGCTAGGGACGGAATAGCGAGGTGCGGCAGCCGCCATCAGGTCGCGGAAGGCCTGCGTCTCCACAAGCCTAAACGGCAACATCTCCAGGGCCAGCAGTTTGGAGATGTGGCAGTTTAAGGCTTGGGCTTGGGGTGACTCGAGGCGTACTTCCGCCTGCGGTCGAACGCCTGCGAGATGGACAGTTGATGGGACGAGGAGTGTGAAGGTGCAGGCGAAGATGCGGGGGAAGGGGAGGCAGCAGGAGAAGGCCCCAAAGTAGTCGAGACAGAGGCAGATGTGGAGGTGTCCTGGCTGGAGGTCTGGACCGCAGTGGCAGCACACAACAAAGGGGAAGAGGCAGTGGCAGGAAGACCTGGCGCAGGTTGTATTGCGTTTGCTCTCTCCCACTCAGCCCAGTGCTTGACTTCCAAGTGACGCCGCATGCCTGAGGTGGTCATAATGCTCTTCTCAGAGCCCCTACTCAGTTTTGAGTGGCAGAGTGTGCAAACCGCGCTCAGTTTGTCATCCGCACAAACATTAAAAAATCTCCACACCACAGAAGTACGAGGCCTCGATGGGGGAGCTTCGCGCGACTGCCTGCTGCCGGGAACAGCTTCGGCCCTGCTGGCTGTGGCCTCACTTCTCTGTCTGGACTGTCCTCTGCCTCTGGACATCCCTCTGCCTCTGGACATCCCTCTGCCTCTTGCTGCCTTTTTCGGTGCTGCGCAGACCACCACCTCTCCACTGCTTTCCCCGCTGGACATCACCCCTGGCCAAGTGGGGTCGGTCATTTCGTCATCCACCACCTCCTCTTCCACTTCCTCACTCTGCTCCTCCTCCTGCCCACTGGACATTCCAACAGCCTCCCTTGATGGCAACTGCGTCTCATCATCATCATTGCTCATGATAACAGATGCTGGTTCAGGGTCCACATCAGCAGGAGATGGCGAATACTCAAGTGTTTGGGCATCACTACAAACAAATTCCTCTGCTAGCTCCTGGGATTCTTCCGGCATATCTGAAAAAGGACCCGAAAAGAGCTCCTGGGAGGGGTCAATGGTGGGATGACTCTGTTGGCCAGGTGTGGAGGAAGGAGGGTCAGAGTGAGACTGTGTGGATGACTGGCTGGTGGACAACTGTGTGGAAGCGCTATCGGCTATCCATTGCACCACCTGTTCAACCTGCTCAGGCCTCAACAGCGGTGTAACCCGCCCCCTGCTTAACTGTCCCATAAAGGCAGGGATTCTGGATGAGTGGGATCCTGGCTGACCCTCACCAGCACGCATTGTATCCCCACTGGCTTCAACAAGGCCACCAACAGCATTTCCGCGCCCCCGTCCTCGTCCACGTCCGATTCCGCTAGCCCCCCTCCGCATTTTATTTTTTTTTGGTTACAATATTTTGCCTTCACAGCCGTGTACTAACAGTTCAGACGGTGTGTATTAACACCACGTATATAAAATTATTTTGCAAGAGAACGCACAGTACAGGTGCCAATGAAAAGGCTTTTTTTTTTTTTAATATTTCTAGGTACACAGCCGTTGTACTAACAGATCAGACGGTGTGTATGAACACTACGTATATAAAATTATTTTGCAAGAGAACGCACAGTACAGTGCCAATTAAAAGGCCTATTTTTTTTATATTTCTAGGTACACAGCCGTTGTACTAACAGATCAGACGGTGGGTATTAACACCACGTATATAAATTATTTTGCAAGAGAACGCACAGTACAGGTGCCAAAGAAAAGGCCTTTTTTTTTTTTTTTTTTATTCTAGGTACACAGCCGTGTACTAACAGATCAGACGGTGTGTATTAACACCACGTATATACAATTATTTTGCAAGAGAACGCAAAGTATAGGTGCCAATGAAAAGGCCTATTTTTTAATATTTCTAGGTACACAGCCGTGTACTAACAGTTCAGACGGTGGGTATTAACACTACGTATATACAATTATTTTGCAAGAGAACGCAAAGTACAGGTACCAATGAAAAGGCTTTTTTTTTTTTTTATATTTCTAGGTACACAGCCGTGTACTAACAGATCAGACGGTGTGTATGAACACTACGTATATAAAATTATTTTGCAAGAGAACGCACAGTACAGGTGCCAATGAAAAGGCCTAATTTTTTATATTTCTAGGTACACAGCCGTGTACTAACAGTTCAGACGGTGGGTATTAACACCACGTATATACAATTATTTTGCAAGAGAACGCAAAGTACAGGTGCCAATGAAAAGGCTTTTTTTTTTTTTATATATTTCTAGGTACACAGCCGTTGTACTAACAGATCAGACGGTGTGTATGAACACTACGTATATAAAATTATTTTGCAAGAGAACGCACAGTACAGGTGCCAATGAAAAGGCCTATTTATATTTCTAGGTACACAGCCGTGTACTAACAGATCAGACGGTGGGTATTAACACCACGTATATAAAATTATTTTGCAAGAGAACGCACAGTACAGGTGCCAATAAAATTCCTTTTTTTTTTTATATTTCTAGGTACACAGCCGTGTACTAACAGATCAGACGGTGGGTATTAACACCACGTATATAAAAATTTTTTGCAAGAGAACGCACAGTACAGGTGCCAAAGAAAAGGCCTTTTTTTTTTTATTTCTAGGTACACAGCCGTGTACTAACAGGTCAGACGGTGGGTATTTACACTTGGTATACAAAAAGGGTATTGCAGGCACACAGAACCCAGAACACTAGAGCCAAATAAACTGTATTTAAAAAAAAATTAAAAATTCACAGCCGTATACTGCCAGATCAGATGGTGCATATACACACTAGGTATATAACAGGGTTTTGCAGCCAAAAAGAACGCAGAACAGTAGTGCCAAATATAGTTTTGTATGTAGCAGAGCACCTAATACACCACTAATGCCTCTCTCTGTCCCTACTCCAGCAGCTATCCCTGAATACAGCAGCCGTTCTCTGCAGAGTGTATATTGTAGTAAAGCTATCACTGTACTGCACTATAGTAGCCCTGATAAGGGCTTTTAATCACGCTCCTGCCTGTCCAACAGCTAAAACCTATCTGTCCCTTCTCCAGCCTCTGTCCCTGACTAAGTTCACGCAGCATATGCGAACGAGCAGGAAGACCTGAGTTTTTAATATTCGAGGTCACATGGTTTTTCCAGCCAATCCATGTAGACGCCGTTTTCGCGCTGCCAGCGTGCTCCGCGGGCCTGTCATACCCCCCCTGCATGTTGATTGGTGGAAAAAGAGCGCCAGGGAAGGTGGGAGGGGAAACGAATTCTAAGTGCGCCATCGCCGTTATACTCGATTGAAATCGAGTATGCCGAATAGCGTAGTATTCGATCGAATACCGGCTCGATCGAACACTACTCGCTCATCTCTAGTCACGAGTAGGCCTGCGTCTG
>ONZH01017424.1:0-45654 GCA_900303285.1 Rhinella marina | reverse complement strand
ACATTTCTGGGTCGCAGACTAAATAGCCAAGTTAACAGGTGTCAGTCAGTCCTCCATAGTTCCTGCACGTTACGTTCCCAAAAAAAAATATAAAAAAAACAAATAAAAAAAAAATATATTTTTTCAGTTGTTTTAGCTCAGTGATACAAATCCATTTTACTCAGCTGCGTGTAAACTTTCTGTGTGACGCAGTTCAGCATACTCACTCCAAACGGTATATACTGTCCAGGTGACACTGTCTGTACGTCACACAATACAACCAAGTCATTTGCTACCAATATCATCTACCGCTTGATCCAGAAAACTCTCTGTGCGACATTTCTCTGGGTCGCAGACTAAATAGCCACCGTTAACAGGGTGTCAGTCAGTCCTACCATAGTTCCTGCACGTTACGTTCCCAAAAAAACAAAATTGTAAAAAAAATATAAAAAAACAATATAAAAAAAATAATATTTTTTCAGTTGTTTAGCTCAGTGATACAAATCCATTTTACTCAGCTTTGTGTAACCTTTCTGTGTGTCACAGTTCAGCACATTCGCTCCCATCCGTATATACTGTCCAGGTGACACTTTCTGTACGTCACACAATACAACCAAGTCATTTGCTACCAATATCATCTACCGCTTGATCCAGAAAACTCTCTGTGCGACATTTCTCTGGGTCGCAGACTAAATAGCCACCGTTAACAGGGTGTCAGTCAGTCCTACCATAGTTCCTGCACGTTACGTTCCCAAAAAAACAAAATTGTAAAAAAAATATAAAAAAACAAATATAAAAAAAATATATATTTTTCAGTTGTTTTAGCTCAGTGATACAAATCCATTTTACTCAGCTGCGTGTAACCTTTCTGTGTGACGCAGTTCAGCATACTCACTCCAAACGGTATATACTGTCCAGGTGACACTGTCTGTACGTCACACAATACAACCAAGTCATTTGCTACCAATATCATCTACCGCTTGATCCAGAAAACTCTCTGTGCGACATTTCTCTGGGTCGCAGACTAAATAGCCACCGTTAACAGGGTGTCAGTCAGTCCTACCATAGTTCCTGCACGTTACGTTCCCAAAAAAACAAAATTGTAAAAAAAATATAAAAAAACAAATATAAAAAAAAAATATTTTTTCAGTTGTTTTAGCTCAGTGATACAAATCCATTTTACTCAGCTTTGTGTAACCTTTCTGTGTGTCACAGTTCAGCACATTCGCTCCCATCCGTATATACTGTCCAGGTGACACTTTCTGTACGTCACACAATACAACCAAGTCATTTGCTACCAATATCATCTACCGCTTGATCCAGAAAACTCTCTGTGCGACATTTCTCTGGGTCGCAGACTAAATAGCCACCGTTAACAGGGTGTCAGTCAGTTCTACCATATTTCCTGCACGTCACGTTCCCAAAAAAACAAAATATAAAAAAAAAATTATTATTTCAGTTGTTTTAGCTCAGTGATACAAATCCATTTTACTCAGCTGCGTGTAACCTTTCTGTGTGTCACAGTTCAGCACATTCGCTCCCATCCGTATATACTGTCCAGGTGACACTTTCTGTACGTCACTTAATTCTACCAGACTGAACAAGTTTGTGGGTTTCAGTACACCAGGCCCGTTTAATTTTTTTTTTATATCATACACTTATATACAAACAATGTTGAACCCCAGGGCTAAGGGTCGAGGACGAGGGCGTGGGCGTGGGCATTCAATTACTGCAGGGGGCAGAGGCCGTGGTCCTGGGCAGGGTGAGACAGTACCTGCTGATGAGGGAGCTGTGGAACGCCGCAGAGTTACACTCCCTAGCTTCATGTCTCAACTTACAGGGACACGTGGTAGAGGACTGTTGAAACCACAACAGTGCGAACAGCTGATCTCGTGGATTGCGGACAATGCTTCAAGTAATTTGTCCACCAGTCAGTCTTCCACGCAAGTCCACCCACGTTACCCAAGGGAGCACTCCTCTGGCTCCTCCACCTCAACCTCCTTCCCCCCAGTCTGCCCCCTCCCAGGAAAATTTGGAATGTGATCCGGCATACTCTCAGGAACTGTTTTCTGGACCCTTCCCAGAGTCACAAACCACTTCTCAGGTTGCTGCTGACCTCGTTCCCGATGCCCAAGTTTTCCAACTGTCGCAGTCTGTGGGTGATGATGATGACAATGTTGAGTTAGTGGAAGAAGTTTGTAAAGAGGTGTCAGACGATGAGGAGACACGGTTGTCAGACAGTGGTGAAGTTGTTGTTAGGGGAGGAATTCCGAGGGGGGAGCAGACTGAGGAATCGGAGGATGACGAGGTGACTGACCCAAGCTGGGTTGATATGCCGAGTGAAGACAGTGCTTCTGAGGCGGAGGCGAGTGCTGCACCAGAACAGGTTGTAAGAGGCAGTGGTGTGGCCAGAGGGAGAAGCAGGGCCAGAGCTGGTGCATCAGCAGCAACTGTTTCACGTAGTGAAGCTCCCGTGGCGAGGCCTAGATGTTCGCAAGTCTGGAGGTTCTTTAAAGAAAGTGAGGATGACCGACGGACTGTGGTGTGCAACCTGTGCCACACCAGGATCAGCAGGGGTGCCACCACTACTAGCCTAACCACCACCAGCATGCGCAGGCATATGAGTGCTAAACACCCCACTCAATGGAACCAAGGCCGTTCACCACCTCCTGCGGGTCACACCACTGCTCCTTCCCCTGTGTCACTCGCTGCCTCTGCTAGTCAACCCCTGCGTCACTCGCTGCCTCTGCTAGTCAACCCCCTGCCAGGACCCCGGCACGAGCGCCTCCCGCCGGAAAACCACACCTTCGCCTCAACGATCCTCCACAGTGTCCACCAACGTGTCCCAGCGCAGCGTTCAGCTGTCTTTACAGCAGACGCTGGAGCGCAAGAGGAAATACAGTTCCACCCACCCACATGCCCAAGCCCTCAACGTCCACATCTCCAAATTGCTTAGCCTGGAGATGCTGCCCTATAGGCTGGTAGAGACCCGAGGCCTTTCGCAATCTCATGGCGGTGGCTGCCCCTCGGTATTCCGTCCCCAGCCGCCACTATTTTTCCCGATGTGCCGTCCCAGCCCTACACCAGCACGTGTCGGAGAACATCATCCGTGCCCTGACCAACGCTGTTTCTGAGAAGGTCCACCTAACCACGGACACGTGGACAAGTGCTGCCGGGCAGGGACACTATATCTCACTGACGGCACATTGGGTTAACTTGGTGGAGGCTGGGACCGAGAATGACCCTGGGCCGCTCATGTACTGCCCACACCGAGGATTGCGGGGCCTACCTCGGTCACGGTCTCTCAGACGTACTATGCCTCCTCCTCCTCCGACCCCTCCTCCTCCACCGAATTACCATCCGTGGGCACGGCGCCTTCAGTCGGTAGCTCTAGGCGCAGCAGCAGTGCCGTGGGTAAGCGCCAGCAGGCGGTGCTCAAACTGCTGAGCTTAGGTGACAAAAGGCACACCGCCCAAGAGCTGTTACAGGGCATCACGGCGCAGACCGATGTGTGGCTGGCACCGCTGAACCTCAAGCCAGGCATGGTTGTGTGTGACAACGGGCGTAACCTGGTGGCGGCTCTGCAACTCGGCAGACTGACACATGTGCCATGCCTGGCCCACGTGTTCAATCTAATAGTTCAGCGGTTCCTCAAGACATACCCCAATCTGTCTGATTTGCTCACCAAGGTGCGCCGCATCTGTGCGCATTTCCGCAAGTCGAGCACAGATGCTGCCACTCTCAGGGCAGCACAGCGCCGCCTACAACTGCCCGCTCACCGACTGTTGTGCGACGTGCCCACGAGATGGAATTCCACATTAAACATGTTATCCAGAGTTTACCAGCAGCGCAGAGCTATTGTAGACTGCCAGATGTCATCTTCCACCAGAACTGGTAGTCAGGTCAGTCAGATTCCCAAGTCTACAATGAGGAGTGGACGTGGATGTCTGATATCTGCCAGGTGTTGAGCAACTTTGAGGAGTCAACACAGATGGTCAGCGGCGATGCTGCCATTATCAGCCTCACCATCCCGCTGCTTGCCTGTTGAAAAACTCACTGCTCAGCATCAAGTCGGATGCTTTGCGCTTGTCACAAGAGACGGTGGAGGAAGATACGTCGCTTGATAGCCAGAGCACCCTCCGGTCTGTTTCTCAGCGCCTATCGGAGGAGGGGGATGAGGATGAGGAGGAAGAGGAGGAGAATGTCGGCGAGACAGTAGAGGGTACCAGTGCTCAGTCCTTAACTCTTGAGCGTGTATGGGCTGAAGAGGAGGACTTGGAGGAGGAGGAGGAGAAGGAGGAGGAAATGGAGAGTCAGGTCAGTGAGGAGAGGGAATTCTTGCGTGTTGGGACTCTGGCGCACATGGCAGACTTCATGTTAGGCTGCCTATCCCGTGACCCTCGCGTTAGAAGAATTTTTTCCAACACCGATTACTGGGTGTTCACTCTCCTGGACCCACGGTACAAGCAGAACCTTTCCACTCTCATCCCTGCAGAGGAAAGGAGTATGAGAGTGAATAGGTATCAACAGGCCCTGGTGAACAAGCTGAAACAATTCTTTCCATCTGACGCCGCTAGCGGCAGAGGGCATGGTTCTGTGGGCCAAGTAGCGGGGGAGAGGAGGCGAGCAGGCAGCTTGTCCAGCACTGGCAGGGGAACGCTCTCCAAGGCCTTTGCCAGTTTTATGTCACCCCAGCAAGACACTGTCACCTGTCCCCAGTCTAGGCAGAGTAGGGGGGAGCTGTACAGAAAGATGGTGAGGGAGTACCTAGCTGACCATACCAACGTCCGTAGCGATCACTGTGCTCCATACAACTACTGGGTTTCAAAGCTGGACATGTGGCCTGAACTGGCGCTGTACGCCTTGGAGGTGCTGGCCTGCCCTGCCGCTAGCGTGCTGTCAGAGCGGGTATTCAGTGCAGCTGGTGGCGTCATCACCGATAAGCGTACACGCCTGTCAACTGACAGCGCTGACAGGCTGACGCTTATTAAAATGAACAAAGCCTGGATTTCACCGGAATTCAAATCTCCTCCGGGGGAAAGCAGCTAAAGATTTAAATAACTTATGTATCCGATTCCTCTTCTCTACTCCTCTTCTCTACTCCTCCTCCTCCTCCTCCATATCGTCTTTGCCTAACGCTGACCCAAAAAACGCCATTTTTTAGAGGTCCAACTGGCACTCTTTTAGCACAATTTTTCAGGAGGGCCCCCTACAGGCCCTCTCTTCAAACAATTTTTCAGGAGGGCCCCCTACAGGCCCTCTATTCAAACAATTTTTCAAGAGTTCCACCTACAGGCCCTCTATTCAAACAATTTTTCCAGAGGTCCACCTATAGGCCCTCTCTTCAAACAATTTTTCAGGAGGGCCCCCTACAGGCCCTCTATTCAAACAATTTTTCCAGAGGTCCACCTACAGGCCCTCTCTTCAAACTATTTTTCAGGAGGGCCCCCTACAGGCCCTCTATTCAAACAATTTTTCCAGAGGTCCACCTATAGGCCCTCTGTCCAAACAATTTTAACGGAGGTCCACCTACAGGCCCTCTCTCCAAACAATTTTTCCGGAGGTCCACCTACAGGCCCTCTCTCCAAACAATTGTTCCGGAGGTCCACCTACAGGCCCTCTCTCCAAACAATTTTTCCGGAGGTCCACCTATAGGCCCTCTCTCCAAACAATTGACGTCTTTTTCCTATCTTTCTCTCTCTCAAACTATTTTTCCGGATAGCTGCCATATACGGTATTAAACTGAGAAGAATACAGAGAACACATGCTACACTTGATCAAGTTCATAATTTATGACTGTACCGGTTGATGCAACAGTTTTCAAAAATCCATTCTGGCTGTTGTCACCACCACACACGCTAGCCCAGGGGGCACTCCTCTGGCTCTTCCAGCGAAACCTCCTTCCCCCCAGCCTGCCCCCCACCTACAGGCCCTCTCTCCAAACAATTGACGTCTTTTTCCTATCTTTCTCTCTCTCCAAACTATTTTTCCGGATAGCTGCCATATACGGTATTAAACTGAGAAGAATACGGAGAACACATGCTACACTTGATCAAGTTCATAATTTACGACTGTACCGGTTGATGCAACAGTTTTCAAAAATCCATTCTGGCTGTTGTCACCACCACACACGCTAGCCCAGGGGGCACTCCTCTGGCTCTTCCAGCGAAACCTCCTTCCCCCCAGCCTGCCCCCACCTACAGCACTCTCTCCAAACAATTTATGTCTTTTTCCTATCTTTCTCTCTCTCCAAACTATTTTTCCGGATAGCTGCCATATACGGTATTAAACTGAGAAGAATACAGAGAACACTTGATCAAGTTCATAATTTACGACTGTACCGGTTGATGCAACAGTTTTCAAAAATCCATTCTGGCTGTTGTCACCACCACACACGCTAGCCCAGGGGGAACTCCTCTGGCTCTTCCAGCGAAACCTCCTTCCCCCCAGCCTGCCCCCCCCCCACCTACAGGCCCACTCTACAAACAATTTAGCCGGATAGGGGACGTATCAGAAGTTGTACTCATGTTTGTTTTTGTTCTTCTTTTATCTGCCTCCTGACCTGTGATAGGCAGAGCATGGACACGTCCCCTTAGCTGCAGTGGGAAAAACACTCCCCTGGCCAGAGCAAGCTTTTCCGTTTTCCGTGTTCGAAAAATCCATTAAATATAGGGTCCCAAGATAGGGGACGTATACGGTATTAAACTCAGAAGAATCCATACCATATGGGTTAAAGCAACAGTTTTTCCAAATCCAATCCAGCTGTTGTCACCACCACACACGCTAGCCCAGGGGGCACTCCTCTGGCTCTTCCAGCGAAACCTCCTTGCCCCAGCCTGCCCCCCCCACCTACAGGCCCACTCTACAAACAATTTAGCCGGATAGGGGACGTATCAGAAGTTGCACTCATGTTTGTTTTTGTTCTTCTTTTATCTGCCTCCTGACCTGTGATAGGCAGAGCATGGACACGTCCCCTTAGCTGCAGCGTTTTCCGTGTTTGAAAAATCCATTAAATATAGGGTCCGTATACGGTATTAAACTGAGAAGAATCGATACCATACGGGGGTAAAGCAACAGTTTTCCCAAATCCAGTCCGGCTGTTGTCACCACCACACATGCTAGCCCAGGGGGTACTCCTCTGGCTCTTCCAGCGAAACCTCCTTCCCCCCCACCTACAGGCCCTCTCTCTAAACAATTTAGATATTATTACGTATTAGATATTGTACTGATTTTGAATTGCCTCCTGCAATAGACAGGAATCGAACCCGGATCAACTGCTTGGGAAGTAGCTATGCTCACCACTATACCACCAGCAGGCACAGCAACTGATAAGAACAGATACTAAACTTGATTTCAGCTGCAGTGCCAGCATGAGCAGTGGTGTCACCTGCAGACGGTGATGGACCTTCGTTGCACCTAGTTGGGTGCTTCCCTAACATGTGATGGGTATTTGCCTCGCCTTTCTTGGTCTGGGTGAGCACAATTGCCATGAGGGTAACCACCAGGCTGTTGCCTGAGAATTTGGGGTAATGGTGGGATTAGGCAGCCTCAGAGGCATCCATGCATGCTGCCCCTGTTGTTTCCTGTCCATTTCCGTGGTGTTTCCATCATTTTCTGAGGTTTCCAGGTTTTCACCCAGCCTTCCCTAGGCAGAGCCTTGGTCCCCCGCAAAAATGCTCGAGTCTCCCATTGACTTCAATGGGGTTCGTTATTCGAAACGAGCACCCGAGCATCGGGAAAAGTTCGACTCGAATAACGAGCACCCGAGCATTTTAGTGCTCTCTCATCTCTAATCATTTTCTTTTCACTCCACACATACTTGCTACTTTGTGTTGGTCTATCACATAAAATTCAAATAAAATACCTAACAAACCCAATTTTTTAAATTTGGAATTTGTTTGGGCAAATCACAGACAAAGAGATTCTCTGTAAAAGAGACATGCTATAACAAACTTACCTGTATGGGCTCCAGCATTGCAATCCTCATCCTCGACGCAGCTGCGCCGGGAGAGACACACTGCTGAGCCTTTCTCCCCACAGTCGGTGTGTGCTGGAAGAGATTAGCATTGGGCTGATTGCTCAGCTGCTCTATTACTGTGTGTTGGTATTTGTGATCCAGAGCCTTATGCTCTATGCTCTACCGTCTCCTACTGTGTACTTCTCCCACAGCATGTAGATTGCAAGCCCTCACGGGCAGGGCCCTCTCTGCTGCTATACCAGTCTGTAACTTGTCTTGTTCATGCTTATTGCAATTGTCTGTATTATGTATGTATATCCCTTATCCTATGTACAGTGCTATGGAATGAATGGCGATTTAATAATAATAATAATAATATTTAAATCCCTTCCGGGCCATACACCAGTGCCAGTGATAGTCTTTGACACACTAGCTATGTCACTCATTTGGTAATGTGTAGTCTGTCTGGTTCTGATCTTGGTTTGTCTTCTAACCACTCTTTGTCTCTCATTTCGTACTGCTTAGCCCAACTGGTTTTGACAACTGTATTGTGTTTGTCTGTCTTCATTTGTTAGTCCATTTCTGCACTGGGACCATTGACCAGTTGTGGTCTAGCTATTTAGGGCTTGTAATGCAAGTAGGTAGGGAGAGCAGGCTGGATACTAGCCTTAGGGCTCACTGTCCTTGTCTATCCTTACCTGTATTCATTACACATGCAAATCAGTCCTCTTCCAAAAGTAAAGAAAACTAAATGTTTGCACAGCCCAGAAACTCAGAGGAGTATTTCCTGAACTACAATCTTCCTCACGCACACTCAGCACTCTCCATAAGGAAAAATGCAACCTCCCTCCCAGACCCCAACCAAGTCCGCTAATGCAGTTTAGGCTACTTTCACACTGGCGGCAGGCCTGATCCGGCAGGTGAAGGGTGCTGCCGGATCAGGCCTGCCGCAGTGACGTGTGGAGCCGGAACCGCGCTCCGGCCCCACACATGTCACACAGTATATACATACACACACATATAGACATACAAACACACATACATACTTACATGCTCCCCGGCAGGTCTTCGGAGCGTCAGAGGGACAGGACGGCTCACACAGGTCACGATTCCCCACAGCGCCCTCTGCTGGGCCCCTGGTGGAATCGTCATCTGTGCGCTCCGTCCTGTCCCTCTGACACTCCGAAGACCTGCTGGGGTGCATGTAAGTATGTATGTGTGTTTGTATGTCTATATGTGTGTGTATGTTATGTTGTTATGTCTGTGTCTGTATGTGTCTATGTGTAGCCGGATCCGTAATGGACTCCATTGAAAGTCAATGGAGGGCGGATCCGGTTACCATTATGGTCACACCAGACGGATCCACCCCCATTGACTTGCATTGGGGGTCATTCCGGATCCGTCTTGGTGCGGATGCCTGGACCGGAGAGAAAACCGCAGCATGCTGCGGTTTGTTCTCCGGTCTGAAGACGGAACGGAATGCTTTCAGGAGCATTCCGTTGTCTTCAGTTCAGTTTTGTCCCCATTGACAATGAATGGGGACAAAACTGAAGCGTTTTATTCCGGTATTGAGCCCCTATGATGGAACTCAATACCGGAATTTTAAAACGCTAGTGTGAAAGTAGCCTAAAGTAAGTTTTTTTTTTATCTGTCCAGCTCTGTTAGATAAGAGCTGTTTGTTGATAAGAGGCACTACTTTTTATTTCTTTGTGAGACATAAGACTGGTTAGCAAGTTTCTTTTCCAGAGGAGCGTTATGCAGAGACATTTAGTTTTATTTCCTTCAGGAAGAAGGACTGTTTTGCATTTCTCTTTACTAGGAGAGTGTTACTGTTAGGCCATTGGTCTTTATAAACCACTTTCCTGCTACTTACCAGACCTCTGCAAGCTGCTGCTACCATTGCTCCAGTCTCTGTTCCCTGGACCTCTTAAAGGGCCAGTGCATGCCTCTGCTAATCCTTCCCTAGCCAATGGCTGAAGGTCCTTCAGTATATAAGGCAGCCTCCCCAAGGGAAGTGTGTCTGGGCTTTGGAGTTTCTAGTATCTAGTTACCAGCAAAGGTGTGATCTCTTATCTGACTACCCATGTACTATACTTTGCCTGTCTACCAATTCTGCTCCTAGCTACCTCACCCAACACTGGATTTTCTATTTGGAATATGCATGTACTCAGCCTGGCTTGGACTGTGTTCACACTGTACCTTTCTTGATCCCTTGGTGCTTCAGTATTCTCTTGCATCTTGCCTGTGTTTTCTTTGCTTTATCCCACCCCACCTGTGTTCCTGTGTATTCTCCAGTGTTTACTTACTCCATCCACGTGTGCCAGTACCTCTAGTTTTCAGTGTCAAGTTCTGTTTACCTAGTTTGTCTGTATTATCTGTGCTCCTGCCCAGTATCCAGCCTGTTTGCTTTCCTTGAATATGTTCACCACTCTGACTGCAGCTTCTATCTGTGTCTTCAAGTTGCTCCACAGCCAGGTCTCCAAGTTACCAAAAACATAAGTGCTTGTTCACAGCTACCTTTGTTTTTTGTGCATTTTCTTCATCCTGAGCTCTGGGTGCTTGCACTGGAGTCCCTGACCCCAGTGGGTCAGCTGCAAACCACACCAAGACTATCTCAGGCGGTAGTGGCCTGGTTGTTTCCCTGCAGTGAAATCCAAGTCTATGTACAGTGGTTAAAGGGTGAATACCAGGGAAGCATCAGGATAATGCCCTTAGGGTTCGCCCTTAGCTTTAAGTCAAACCAGTTGGTTGGCACAGTGGCCCCACACTCACTGATCCGTAACAGGTATATGTTGATTTTTCTTTTCTTAAACTTCCTGAAATTGTGGAAGCATAAAATATTCAATCGGGACCCATCTGACTTTAAGGATAATAAGGCATCTGTTTTAAGGCATCAATTATATTGATTCAGAATTCATCTTAAATTTTTCAAAACATCTACTGTTACAGGAAAATATGGTTCCCAGCCAGAGCTTCAGTCCTAGACCACTCAAATATGATATAGCATATACTGATATTATTCAGTGACATTCTCCCATTGAGTGGCCAGAAGCCATTTGATCATTGGCCCTTGTTAGCATATCAAAGGCAGGAAGGGCACATTGTAAAAGTAGTTGGACAAGATTCTCTTGGTCAACAGATTGGGAAGATATTTGGGTGGTCGTGGGGTGGAGTCAATGGGGGAGGGAGGCTGGGACACAAGAAGAGATATCCCAGGTGAAACTTTGGAAGCTTTCGCTCTCTTCCTGCCAGCCCTTGGACGAACAACACTTCTGGAGCAAGCTTAAGGTATATGTGTGTATGTATATAAGTATAATATCCCACTAGACTTTATATGTGTACATATATATTTGTAGTCTGTGATTGTATTACCAGTAGATTATATATGTTGTTTATGCATGAGCCTCTGTATGTACATTTACTAATGGTCAGGTACTGGATGTGAGTTGGTTACCAGTATAGATCCAGTATTCGGTATATTGGTGGACTCTGGATATACTTTATATACATACACATTATTAGCCACATTGCTTAGCATCCAGGGAGGGCAGAATTGGAGGTGGCTGTGTCTGGTGGTGTCCTCTATGTACTGTGTTATTTGTAGTGGCTGTATTTTTATGTAATGTCCATTGCTTTGTCATCTCTATGTTATCAGTAACGTATTTTTATATATAAGTATCTGCAAGGGTTGTATGTTACTCCTGGGGTGTATGAAGGACTGGAGGGGTGTATATAATACACTGAACAAACGGGTTATATAAGAAACAAAGACAACAGCTTAGGAACAGAATAAAAGGGACAAAAGACAGGGTTACAGTCTTTTTAGAAAGGATCGCCAAAACCGGAGAGGGGGAGGGGTCTGCCTTTATGTAAAGTCCTGTCTAAAGCCCACACTGCGGGAAGATATAAGTGAGGGACATGAAGATGTGGAGTCACTGTGCGTAGAAATAAATGGAGCCAAAAACAATAATAAAATACTAATAGGAGTTTATTATAAACCCCCTACTATATCAGAGCCCATAGAAAATCTACTTCTAAACGAAATAGACGAGGTGGCAAATCATAATGAGGTCGTTATTATGGGGGATTTCAACTACCCAGATATAGACTGGGAAACTGAAACCTGTACATCTCATAAAGGAAACAGGTTCTTGGAAATAACCAAAGACAATTACCTTTCCCAACTGGTTCAGGACCCGACTAGAGGGACGGCCATACTGGACTTAGTATTAACCAATAGACCTGACAGAACAACAGATGTGCAGGTCGGGGGACTCCTGGGAAATAGTGACCATAACATAATAACCTTCCAATTGTCATTCAAAAGAGCGTTTCTTCAGGGAGGAACAAAAATACCTAACTTCAAAAAAGCTAAATTTAGCCAACTAAGAGAGGCCATAGGCCTAACTAACTGGGACAAAGTCTTCAAAAATAAAAATACAGCCACAAAATGGGATATTTTTAAAAACATCCTAATATCTAATTGTGAGAGGTACATACCATATAGGAATAAAATAATAAGAAACAAGAAAAAACCAATGTGGATAAATAGAACTGTAAAGAAAGCAATAAATGACAAACAGAAAGCATTTAAATCACTAAAACAGGAGGGGAGCAAGAAAGCATTGAAAAACTATAAGGAAAAAAATAGAATATGTAAAAGACAAATAAAAACAGCCAAACTAGAGACCGAGAGATTAATCGCCAAAGAAAGTAAAACTAACCCTAAAATGTTCTTTAATTATATAAATGGTAAAAAGTATAAACCTGAAGGTGTCGGCCCCTTACAGAGTAATGAGGGGGGAGTTGCAGAGAGCGATGAGGAGAAAGCAAAGCTACTAAATATCTTTTTCTCCACTGTATTCACTGAGGAAAATAAACTGTCAGATGAAATGCAGAATATAAAAGTAAATTCCCCATTAAAAGTGCCCTGTCTGACCCAGGAAGAAGTAGAGCTGCGCATTAAAAAGATTAAAATAGACAAATCGCCAGGACCGGATGGCATACACCCCGTATCCTAAGAGAATTAAGTAATGTCATCGCCAGACCCTTATTTCTGATATTTAAGGACTCTATACTGACAGGGAGTGTTCCACAGGATTGGCGCATAGCAAATGTGGTTCCAATATTCAAAAAGGGTCCAAAAACAGAGCCCGGGAACTATAGGCCGGTAAGTTTAACATCTGTCGTGGGTAAACTGAGGGTTTTCTAAGAGATGCTATCTTGGAGTACCTCAATGAAAATAAGCAAATTACTCCATATCAGCATGGCTTCATGAGGGATCGGTCATGTCAAACCAATTTAATCAGTTTCTATGAGGAGGTAAGTTCTAGACTAGACCGCAGCGAATCAATGGATGTCGTATATCTGGACTTCTCCAAAGCATTTGACACTGTACCACATAAAAGGTTAGTATATAAGATGAGAATGCTTGGCCTGGGAGAAATTGTCTGTATGTGGGTAAGTAACTGGCTCAGTGATAGAAAACAGAGGGTGGTTATTAACGGTACATACTCAGATTGGGTCACTGTCACTAGTGGGGTACCACAGGGGTCAGTATTGGGCCCTATTCTCTTCAATATATTTATTAATGATCTTGTAGAAGGCTTGCACAGTAAAATATCAATTTTTGCAGATGACACTAAACTGTGTAAAGTAATTAACACAGAAGAGGACAGTACACTGCTACAGATGGATCTGGATAGACTGGAGGCTTGGGCAGAGAAGTGGCAGATGAGGTTTAACACTGACAAATGTAAAGTTATGCATATGGGAAGGAATAATGCAAGTCACCAGTACATACTAAATGGTAAAATATTGGGTAACTCTGACATGGAAAAGGACCTAGGAATTTTAGTGAACAGAAATCTAAGCTGCAGAAACCAGTGTCAGACAGCTGCTGCCAAGGCCAATAAGATAATGGGCTGCATCAAAAGAGGCATAGATGCCCGTGATGAGAACATAGTCCTGCCACTTTACAAATCACTAGTCAGATCACACATGGAGTACTGTGTACAGTTCTGGGCTCCTGTGAACAAGGCAGACATAGCAGAGCTGGAGAGGATTCAGAGGAGGGCAACTAAAGTAATAACTGGAATGGGTGGACTACAGTACCCAGAAAGATTATCAAAATTAGGCTTATTCACTTTAGAAAAAAGACGACTGAGGGGAGATCTAATAACTATGTATAAATATATCAGAGGTCAGTACAGAGATCTCTCCCACGATCTATTTATCCCCAGGACTGTGACTGTGACGAGGGGACATCCTCTGCGTCTGGAGGAAAGAAGGTTTGTACACAAACATAGAAGAGGATTCTTTACGGTAAGAGCAGTGAGACTATGGAACTCTCTGCCTCAGGAGGTGGTGATGGTAAGTTCACTAAAAGAGTTCAAGAGGGGCCTGGATGTATTTTTGGAGGGTAATAATATTACAGGTTATAGTTACTAGAGAGGGGTTGTTGATCCAGGGAGTAATTCTGATTGCCTGATTGGAGTCGGGAAGGAATTTTTTTTCCCTAAAGTGGGGAAAACTGGCTTCTACCTCACAGGGTTTTTTTGCCTTCCTCTGGATCAACTTGTAGGAAAACAGGCCGAACTGGATGGACAGATGTCTTTTTTTCGGCCTTATAAACTATGTTACTATGTTACTATGAATTGGAGACAGATATAAATCTCCAATTTCCAATAAGCAAAAATCCCTGTCATCATCTACATTATAAGGAACACAAATTCAAAGTCAAATCAGAGAGATATACTGTAATATGGAAGACTCCTCTAAGAGACATACAAATCAATCCTCCTTCCAAAAAGAAAAAACTACATGTCTCCACATATCCTTACTCTGGAAAAGAGACATGCCAACCAGTCTTCCATGAAAAATATAGTTGCCCGAGAGGCCTTGAATGGGGTCTGGGTTTCTGGGGCAAATATTTATATAAGTTAGAATATGTTATGGCTGCAATCAGGGAGGTTAAGCTTTGTGTTCTTTTTGGAAGAAAAACTAATTTACATGTCTTTCCCAGAAACTCAAAGATATGCAAATTATCTTACAAAAATAAAAGAAAGATAAGTCAATCTGATACCAGGAGCTGTAAGCTAATTTGCATATTTTTCTAGAAATCTAGAGGAACAATGCATGGTCTACAAAACTTCTGACACATACTTGGGGCTATCAATAAGGAAAAATAGTACCCTCCTACCCTCCTGGACCTCAACCAACGCCTCCACCTAAGCAAATTCTTAGCTCACTAAAATCTCTAAAACAAAGAGCTGTTGCTGGTGTGAGACACTCAGTTTCCTTTTGGAAGGAAGACTAGGTTACATGTTTTTCTTCATTTTGTTTCTTTTTGGAAAAAGAACTGAGTTGCATGTTTCTTTTTATAGAGAAGTGTTATGGCTCAGTTTCAGATTTGGATCCACATTGATTTATAAGAAATTAGCTCATTTCTACTCCACACATAAGATGCATTGTATTATAGCTGTTACATGACACAGAGAACAACAAAGAGCAAAACCCTATGTCATAAACTTTTTCTTAGGCATGACACTAGGGTTAATATAGAATATTGATTTTCTCTGTATTGTTCCATAGTAGTTGGAAAAGATACACCTGGTAAGTGAGCAGTTAATGTGGTGAAGAGGCCAAGTTCAAGCACTTTTAAAAGGATGGGAAAAGGATGGTAATAGTTCTTGCTGCAACTCCAGAGTCTGACACTGGAAGGCAAGTAATTATGTCCCTTATAAATTATTTTCCAAGAAATCTACATTCTGTCATTAGAGTTTGGTGGACATCTTGTACTTTATTTTCTAACACTGAACAATTCAGAAAATCAGTATCATCTGAATGGGGCCTAAAGAGAACCATACAACTAGTGTCAGATTCCCTTTAACCCCTTGACTCTGCAGCCAGTTTTGGCCTTCGTGACCAGGCCATTTTTTTTAAATCTGGCCTATGTAACTTTATGTGATAATATCTTTGGAATGGTTTAACTTATCCATGTGATTCTGAGATTGCTTTTTGGTAACACATTTTACTTAATGTTAGTAGTATATTTTGGTTGATATGCTTTTAGTTTTTTTTATAAAAAATAGGAAATTTGGAGAAAATTTGTAAAAAATTTTAAAAGTTTAATAATTTCTGCTTTTCATCCAGAGAGTGATACCACCCAAATGAATTTATGAATAACATTTCACATATGTCTACATTTGTGTAAGCATTATTTTTTTTATGTATTTTATTTTTTTGCGGACTTTAGAAGGCTTGCAACTCTAACAGCAATTTTATAAATTTTCAAGAAAATTTCCAGAACCATTTTTTTAGGGACTAATTCAGTTCTAAAGGGGCTTTTAAAAGTCTATATATTAGAACCCCCTATAAATCACCACACATTTAAAAGTGCACCCCGTAAACTATTCAAAACAGCAATAACATTTTTTAACCCTTTAGTCTTTTCACAGAAGGCAGATTTGACTGGAATACTTTTAGGGTGCTATGTCGCATTTGAGATACCAGAACAGTGGAAGCCCCCAATAAGTAAAGTAAGGTAGCATTTAGTGAGGTGACTGGTCTTAATTTTTTAGGGTGGCATCAAAAATTAAAAAGTATTAAAATGGTGTACTGTGTGGTAAACTTGAAAGCATTCTGAAATACAAAGAGCTGGCTTGGAAGGGCAGGATGGACAAAAGTAGCATGTGTCACTCCTTTTTCCTCTTTTGGAGCACACACGACATGCTCTTTGGGGATATTTTCTTGTCTCTGTTGAGGGAATGGTGGCCACAAAATGGCTGACAAGTGTTTGTGGGAACCCCAGTCGATTTTTTTGAATAGTCCCACAAGCCCCTGTATTTTGTGTCTGCAGATTTTTATAAAGGGGTATACTAGTATAATAGGTGTCAGTATACAAGTTATACCCCTTTTGCAGAAATGGCCTGATCAACTCCCATACAATTTTTCTGTTTATTCCCAGGTAGGGAGGGCATCCTGGTGGAGTGAGCTTTCGATCGTTGCCCTCATAAATCCGAAAGGCAGATGTATAGCCTGATGAGCTTTCACACATTTTATATATTTTTACTCCATATCTAGCCCTCTTGCTAGGGAGATATTGCTTGAAATTAAGCCTCCCTTTAAATTTCACTACGGATTCGTCAATGGAGATATTTTGTGTGGGGGTATATAGGGTTAGAAATTTTTCTGACAGAATTCTTAGGAGAGGCCTGATTTTATAGAGACGATCAAAGTCTTGGGCATTGTTTGGTGGGAAGTTACTGTTATCATTAAAATGGAGAAATCTCAACAGGATTTCATAGCGATTTCTGGTCATCACTGCAGAAAAAGTGGGAGTACAGTGGACTGAGCTTGAGGACCAGTATAAACGAATGGTTGACTTTCTGACAAGACCCATCGCCAGTGTTAGGCCTAAAAATTTTTTAATTTCTTGAATGTTCGTTGGGGTCCATGCATTTCGTCTTGCATAAGCTGACTGGGGGTTTTTCTCTAAATATTGGCATGCATAAATATTGGTTTGGACAACGAAATGTTCTAATAAATTGTCAGTAATAAAGAGCTGAAAAAAATCAATTGGACATAAGCCATCCATACTGACATTTACACCTGGGATGGCATTGAACTCTGGCACAAATGGGGGGTCAGAATTTGGGGGCCCCCACATAGGAGAGGCAATTTCTGGTGGAATAATATTTTGGCTTTGCAGATCCTGTGCAGTGTCTTGCAATCCCTCGCTTGTACTTGGCATGTCAGACATGTCAATATCCTGAGGTGTACTAGTCCCTTGTGACTCTCACTGTATCTTGGACTTTTCCTGGGTGGAACAAATTCCACATCCCTTTCACAGCTGTCTGAGTCACTAACTTCAAAACCCTCAAAGAGACTATCATCATCTGATCCACCACTTTTGCTGTCAGAACAAAGGAAAGTGAAAGCTTCTTCAGCAGAATATAACTTGCGTGCCATCGTCTTATGTATTTTTCTGTGACTTTTTAAATGAAATATCAAATGTAACTAAAAACAAGAAAAATTTATATCTTTTAATATGTCTTTTTTCGGCCTTATGAACTATGTTACTATGTTACTATGAAGAGTGGCACCGATAACTTGTTACGTGTTGATCAGCGCTAAATTGATACAATCAATAAAAGTGTATATATGTATATAGATCTATGGGATTTTATACAATACAATGAATGATTTGTACAGCGCTACGGAATTTGATAGCGCTTTATAAATAAAGATTTTTTATGGATGAAATGTATTGATTTATTGCTGAAATGTATTGATTTATTGCTGAAATCTATTGATTTATTAAAATGAATCCAGTGAACCCTGAACTATATAACTAATCTACCTAAACTACCTAGACTACCTAAACTACCTTCCTACACTGTCTGCACTACACCAGCTATGGGGAGGTGAAGGGGTTAATGATTTTTGAGACTTTTATGAAGTTTTCACAATTCAGTCACTGAAGCTGACGCTGCCAGGAGCTTTAATCTATCTTCCTCTCTTCCAGAGAACGATCTGACAGAGAGGAATAGAAAACAAAGTTTCAGGCAGCGGGAAACTTTGTTCCTATAACAAACTTTAATGTGATCACCACGATTGGTTAATCATGGTGATCACGTCATCGGGACCTGAACCAATCTGGTCTGATGACTACACACAGTGCCGGGGCTGCTGTAAGCGCTCTGCTCAGCCTGCTCTGAGCGCTGGAGCAGGGGTGAGCAGCGCTAGCATCAATATGCAACCGGCACATTATTCACCAGGCTGCAGGCGCACGGACCAGCGCTGCTGCTTGTAAAGAGGTCCGCTTCCTCCCTACAGTGCCGGGGCTGCTATTAGAAGCCTGCACTAAGTGCTGAAGCAGCGCTGAGTAGCGCTAGCAGCGCTGTTATCAGCCCACGTTAATTAACAGGCTGCAGGCACAAGGACCAGCACTGCAGCACGTTAATTAACGTGGGCTGGTCCTCAAGTGGTTAAGGAAAAAGTCACCCCGCACCCCCCATTCAAAATCTGGCAATTAGAATAAATTCCTGGATGAATGACCCATTTCTAGAAATCTAGAAATTATAACTTATTATTATACTCAGGAAATGCATCCAGGCCCCTTTTGAACTCATTTAGTGATTTTGTATTATTGAATCCAAAATTAAGTCATTTTGTTTTTAATAGGAAAATATCAAAAGTTCATAAGGAAGAATAGTCAAGAAAATATAAAAACACTTTCAGGTCAGCATTGCACATATTTTCTGCATTGCTCTCATGTAGACCTGTAATTTAAATTGTTGTTGAGCTGTTAGGAAAGCACAAAACAAGAGTCAAAGCAGAACTATTGCCCTTTCCTTATTCCTTTCCTTATTCCTATTTTATTTTATACCATTTAAACGTATATAAACCTATATATTGATTTTTTGCCATGTTACAGTAGTTTTATCTATATTACCTTATATCTATGTTTTAATATAATAAAGCATTTGTAGTTTATTTCCCTCTTCAAATATTTTACAATGAGTGAATTAAATACAAACTAGTAAGAAGAAAATAAAATAATGCTCCAATGGGCCTGTTTTAAAGAATTTTGGTGGAAGAGACACAATGCTTATTTACTTCAGCATAAAGCATGAGCTTCTAGAAAATAGCTGTGTGGCAGTACCAACTCTGTCACATAAATATTTTATATCTCCTATACCTCCGGGGTCTGATATTAGAAGATATTGAGTCTAAGCCAATAAATAATTTATGCTAAGTAGCAATTTTGTTGTTTAGCTTGGGGTAAAGAAATGCAACAAATTCATAAATAAAGTTGCATTTTTTGTATTCTAAAGTTAATTTATGTTTCTGTACAATTAACTAACATAAAGGTAAAAAACAATATAGTCCTAAGGTCACAATACACGATCATACATTTGCTATATGTTTACAGATTTTAAGCAAGCCATGTATCTCAGGCTTTTATCTGCTTATATGTGTTTACAGTAATGGGGTATTTTTTAACTAGTTTTTATCTCATATTTTTTTTTTTTTGTTGGAAAAGGAACACTAACCACATAATATTAGGGTATCTATATGAAAACCGTAACAATCGATGTTAAATGGGTTGTGCAATGACATAATATTGATGACATGTCCTTGGGATGGGTCATCAATATTGGATTTGAGGAGGTTTGACACTCCCCCCCCCCCCCAGCAGGTCACCTAGACTACAGTAGCGGTGCAGAATAATTGTGGCTGTTCATTCCACTTTCTTGATTGGGAGAGGAAGATGTACCTCCACTGCAATCTTAAGAGCATGCAGGTAAACATTAAAGATGATGCTAACACAATCCCACAGCCTCTTCAAACAACTGTTGTTAGTGCTGGGAATTGAACCCAGATCTGAGGATAGGTCATCAATTTCATGATACTGTACAATCCCTTTAATTCAATACACATTAGATGTGTATCGATTTCAGTACATTCAGCCACTCGTCTAATCTGTATAGTTACCTCACAATCTTTCCCTAGAGGTCTATGTCAGGGAAGATAAGGATTGAGCTGGTTGTTTTCAATTGTCCAATCCTTTTGCTAGTTGGGAGACAAGCCACAGTCAAGGCAGTCTGGCAGTGCTTTTCCTCCTCTAGCCATTCACTACACATGAATGCTCAGCCAAGCATGCATATGAATGAAAGGATTGGTAGTGGACAACTAATTCATGTGTATGACCAGTTTAAAATAGCTTAACATTTACTGGAACATGATGCACCTACAGCATTTCACCTACATGCTGACTTTTCCCAGCTGCATGAGTCATTTAAAGAGGACCTTTCATCACTTCTGACATGCCTGTTTTAATAGCTACATGCATTCTCCATGTAATCACAATTCTGGAGCATCTTTTCTTATGTCTGTATGTCGTGCCATTCCTTTATTATTTCTACTAGAAGTTATGAATGAATTGTTAGACGTCTGCAGTAAGGGAACAAAGGGGAGGTAACTAGTAGGAGGTGTGTACCTGCACAGTCTGAAAATGGCAGCACTCATTGGATAGAGTCAGTCTGTGTAGGTATACACCACCAACTGGTTAACACACCTCTGTACCCTTACACCAGACCGCTAGCAATCCATTCATAACTTGCAGTAAAAAATAATAAAGGGATGGCACAACATAGAGCCATAAGATAGATGTTCCAGAACAATTATTACATGGGGAATGCATGAAGCCATTAAATCAGGCATATCAGGAGTGGTGAAAGGTCCTCTTTAAAAGCTGGACTCTAGGGGGTTGGGCATGGTCAAAAGGTTTAAATAAAGACTGTCCTCTTTATTTAGTTCTGAGCCAAGAAACCGTCTCCACTGTTTCTAGTCCCTTCGATACTGTAAGTGGGAAGTTCCATTTACAGGCATATCACCTTTGCCAAAAAATGGTCTCATTGGAGATGCATCAGTAATGGCATGTGACCACTGAGTCTCACTGGTTATGTGCTGCTTATACACAGGTCACTTCTCAGACGGCCTACAGCAGTGCATTGTATGTAGATGGCACACCACAATTCTGGTTCGATGAGGACCAAAAGCAATGAAGACAGGAGCTCAATGGTCCTGGTGATATCGGCAGCAAACCACAGCATTTTTAAATTGATTGCCACAACAATTTCTGTAAGATTTAGTGTGGATATTTCTGCCGTGGAATTCAGGCATGTATGAGGCAGAAGTAAAAGCAAACACAATGCAACAGCACTCTAGAAACACAAATAGTAAAGTATATACAATTGTGCCATACTCACTGTAGAAAATGTACTAATGCTAAATTGGTAATGCTACTTTATAAATGTGTGATTCTTATACAAAATCATTTGTGCCTGTCCTCCAATGACAAGGCGATCTTTTTAGGACAGGAATCTACACTAAATACTGCCTCCATTGGTGCCATATTGGCCTCCATTACATTCAGACAATGCAGGTTCCACATACATGATGAGCCCACACTATATTATACCTCTTTTGGTGCCGCAGTGGCCTCCATTAAATTCAGGGAATGCAGGCTCCACATACATGCTGAGCCCACTCTGTATTTTACCTCTCCTGATGCCAAATGGCCTCCAATAAATACAGGGAGAGCAGGCTACAGCTTTATATTTGCACTAATTAAAATAAGCCTATGGGACAGACAGGTTAGTTAGGAGTGCACGACTAATAGAGTCAGCCACACTTCCAATTCAGACGGCAAAGAAAGAAATATATGGGGCAGGATTTCTGCTGTGGAAAATCTGTAGCTTACCAGTCATACTTAGCCATATTCTAATACTACTATTTTTGTACAATACTTCATCAATAATAATGTTCAGAAAATTGTTTCCTACCTCAAATATTTATGGCATATTTACAGATTATCCACCATAATATACAATACCAGACTTAGAGAATGCTAAATGCATGAAGGCTGCACACCTACCTGAAATTTCATTTGTTTGTAGGTTTCTAGAAGGAATGCTTTAGATGTCAGTGGTCTAAAGGGAGATTTAAGAGATTCCATTTCATATTTTGCTTTTGAAAAAATGAAAGATGTGCTAGGATTGTTTTCTGTGGGCAACAACAACAGTTTTTCCTTTAGACAGATTTCATAAAGCTTCCCCGATGACCCCAATATGACTACTAAATTGTGAGTAGCTAGTTTCCACTTTGAAAAGCCAAACTTTCAGCCTAGCATTGGTGGATGGACTTGTTATTATAGTTAAAGGGGTTGTCCGGGTTCAGAGCTGAACCCGGACATACCCAGGTTTTGACTCCCGCAGCCCTCCTGAAAAGGGCATCGGAGCATCTCATGCTCCGATGCCCTCCCTTGCCCTGCGCTGGATCGCGCAGGGCAAGGGCTCTTTTGCTTATAAACATCCACTGCCGGGCGGAGGCTTCCGCCCAGCAGTGAGTTTGGTGACGTCACCGGCCGTAATGGGCCGGCTTTAGCGCTGCCCTAGCCGTTTGAATGGCTAGGGCAGCGCTAAAGCCCGCCCATCAGCACCGATGACGTCACCGGGCTCACTGCCGGGCGGAAGCCTCCGCCTGGCAGAGCCCGGTACGTCACCGGAACCGGGCTAAATTCCTTTGCCTTGCGCTAATTAGCGCAGGGCAAAGGAGGGCATCGGAGCATAGGATGCTCCGATGCCCTCTTCAGGCGGGCTGCCTGGGTGAATTGAAAGGTATGTCCGGGTTCAGCTCTGAACCCGGACAACCCCTTTAATGAGTTTAGAAGCTATGCCTATTCATTTGGCTAATCGATCAGGTGCACTGCATTTTCACATTGAGATACTTATAGACTATGTTGTAAATATATAATCAGATCAGGGTGAAATTTATGTATTCCCACCAATCACAAAAATGAGGTCCCATAGGCAATTTTTTTTTCAGAAATGCATGCATATGCATAGGTTTTTTCCATTATACTATATAGAAGACACAGCTCTCTAATACTACTGTTCCCATATATTGCATAGAAAATAATGGTGAGTTCTAACGCATGTTATGTATAGTAAACAATTGTTTTGTCATAGATGTTTGACATGGGAAAATCTTCCACCAATCATGAATTCTTAGTTATCTTTGGTTCTTATGTTCAGTGGACTGGATGCATTAAGTTTTGCAATTTGTAGGTAACAGGAATAAGGAGGTGTCCATACTTGCCTTTCCATGAATTTTGTGAAATACTCCAATTTTGGACATGATTTTCTTTAGCCATGTTATTTTTCATGTCATTTTCAGTGTATTAAAATTATCTGTCTGCTTTGTCATATTTCTTAATACAGATCCTACCTTGTTACAGGTGATTATTCAGTGTACTTTACGCATGCTTCACATGCCACCTGTTTTCTTTGTTTCATAAAGGCTCTAGTTTTTCATTATATAAATGGTACAGTTATAAATTATAAATGCAGATACATGCCCAATAGAATAAATTTTTCCTCCAAGTTGAAGGTAAGAAAGTGTGTCCAAAAAATGGACTGGAAGTGATGACGTCCATTTCTGAGTCATGAGACTACTGCAGTCAATCATGGGCCTAACCAGTCACGTGTGCAATAATGGCAACCCCCTTTTTGGAAACAGCATATCTTTCCAACCCAGTTTGTATACTTGGTTTCGCTGCACTACCATGTTTTCATGTATTGATATTGATAGCTTTTTTGAAAATCTAATTGAATCTTTGTGTTAGCTGACATACGAAGAACTGATATAAACTAATAATGAAAAATAAAACACACTATTAAATATGATTCTTCTGGAAGTTGAGGCCCAATATCTGCAGTCTCTTTTTTTCTGTCTAGCACATTGTAATGTTGTGCAATGTGTCTACCCTGCACTAATTGTGTATCCAGATATTTGGAAAGCCTTGTAGTCCTGTCTCTGAGGCTGCTAAAGGTATGGCAGTATGCTTGAGTTATTGTTGTCAAATACAATTTGTTCCCATTCATTTGATCTATGGGATTCAGAGCAGTGAATGAATATGAATATAGGGCACACAAGTCAAATATTGCCAGGAGAAATAATACATTTATATCTTGAGCAGAATTTTAGTATATCATTTACCATTTTCTGATTTGCTTGATTTCTTGTTTTGGATTTAATGAGTTAAGGAAATTGCTTAACACTTGTCTAAGACCTAATTGGTTCATGTCAGATACCATATTGGAAAGCTTAACTGCTTAGTGACATAGGGTGTGTGACCTTCCACAGCCAAATCAATGTATCATTTTACAATTGATGATTTTTCAATAAAGAATTCCAGTTTCATTTCAGTGACAAGCGTTGATTTAAAAATCTGCTTGCAAAATATTATTACTGCAAGCATTTTATAAAGGCCTTTCGATTGGGTAATACTGTATCTCAAATAAAATATTAGCTGCAGCAAAAATAAAGAAAAAAATTACTTGACTTGGAAAAAAAGAATTGTGGAAAGCATGACCAATAATTTTTTTCCACCTATTTTTATCCCACAGACATATTTTTGAAGAGTTCCTTCTCTTTTTAAGTAAACCTTCGGTGAACCATTTCATGAACACACTTGTGAATTTTGAAAACAGACCTCACTGCACTCCAGAATTCCCCCCTGTATGTTCAAAATATAAGTTTTAAATTAAAATTGTATTGAATCTTCTCAAAATACATGTAAATAGTTTTACAGTATAAAAAAAAGCATCAAGTAAGCAATTAAACAATTGGCTATTACATGTGTGAGCTGAGTGAGCAGCCATACATTTACACATATACCTGCATACATTTATTTATCCACGCAAACTCACCCATATATAAGACTTTTTGAGTCAGGGTATCTCCAGTCTCCAGTACAACAGACTGTTTTATTTTTTATATATAATAGGTACACCTTTTTACTTGATAACATCAAAACCTTTACATGAAGAACACCAGTCCCCTAACAAAGTCATTAAAATATTTGCAGAATGATGCAATGCAACCATTGGGCACTGGGGTGCGGTGGGGTTGTATACATTTATATCTTGACATTAAAGAGGTTCTCCGGGTTGTCCATATTGATAACCTATTCTCAGGATAGGTCATCAATATCAGATTGGCGGGGGTCCGACACCTGTTTACCTGCTCGCCATCGCATCTCCAGTGGTGAACAGGTGTAAATACACCCAAGCTGTCCCATTCATTTCTATAGGATCGCTCCTATAGAAATGAATAGGAAATGAATAGGAACGAGCCATCCCATTGGAATGAATGGGACGGCTTGGGTGTAATTACCCCTTTATGGCTAAGATCTGTTAGTGTTAGGTACCCATCTGCAGAAACCACCTTGATGCCTGGTAGATGGGCGGGACACACGTTTGATCAAAAATGTGCGCAAAGAGCTTCTATTTTTTTATATATAGTAGGTATAATACCACTTTGATCCAGAATAATCCCTACCCAGTTTTATTATTTGTATGTGTAATGTTGTGCTGCCATATGTTTTTTGTTTGCTGTCTGCATATTAGCTTTATGGATGTGCACCTGCGACTATGGATGTGTTAGTCTAAATTTTCTTGTATTTTCTCCATTCAGCCTTTGTGTAAAGGTCCATCATACCCCAATAGTGGGGATGAAGTAAGTGAACCTGCAATTAATAGTGACTGAACATTCTAGGCAAAAGTTGTAATAACTACCAGGAGATTAGAAGTTGAAAACTTTAGAAGAATATTAGATCTATGGCACTTGCCAAAGTGTTCTGATGAGAAGATGATTAATATATACATAATTCTAAATTAATTACCGGATATGTTGGAAAACAACACTATTTCATACTAAAGAGACATAAAATCCATAATCTTACATACTCAGTTTGTTAAATTTAATATATATTTACCGTATGTCTTATATTGTAATTTATACACAATACATGTGAAAACCATTATCGTAAGTGTAATTAAATGAATGTGTTTTACACTGAAGCTCTGCTACTTAGTACAACAAAACTGCCAGGACAAATAATATTGTTAGTAATGCGTTTTCTTTTCCTCTGGGCTCAAGTTCAATTAGTCTTTCCTACTTTCATTGTACCCCAATACAAAATGAAATATTTGGATTGCCAAGTATCTGTAGGCTTGTTCAAATGCCTGGAGATGATGGGTAAAACAGACGGATCAATAAAACAAACCTCCAGTGCATTGCTGTGACTTCGAGTGATGTCCCTTCTGACTGTTCAGGACCTAGCAAGTCAATAACCTATTACTATCCTACTCTGCCGAGGTCAGAACTCAACAAGAAGCACAAGTCTTTTTAAGCCTCAGCATCTCATCTAGCTGTGGTTGTATAAAAAGAACAATTTAAATCCATTAAATATTGGAGACCTCTATTGTTAGAAGAAATTTCAGAAATTGTTTCAGGCAAAAATAATACCTTTTCCTTACTTATGATTTTTATTTGGTAGATGTTCAAAGTTTTTATTTTATTATTTATCTTTTTTTACTTTATTAGATTTAATGTAATATCTTTTCATTTTGCAGAACAATTCGCAGTATGAGTCAAAAAGAAAAAAAAAACATTTCATGCAAGCAATGTACATTACATGTACTGTAGAAAACAATAGTCTTTTAAAACAGAAACCATCCATTTGCATTTATATTCTTTTACATTGTGCCATATGATCGATTTAGCATAATTGCTATTTCTTTCTTACGGTCCATGAACATGGCAGCTGGACCTTCTGGCTGCTGGAAATTCATTCAGCACTTCTAGAAGGAATAATAAAGGAATAAAGGAATGACACATCAATTGATACTTTACAATTCATACTACATGGGGAATGGAAGTAGTTCAAAACGTTCAAAACTTTTGAGCCTTAAGCTCTGTGTCCAGCACCAGAGACAGCACATTGGAAAAATTTGCCCTTGATCCAATATGTCAGCTTTGAAGATGCAGCCATGTGGTGGACCTAGCCTAAAAGATAGACCCCCTTACCCACTACTTGCTGGGGAATTTAGATATTTCATTTTTCCTTTCGTTTCTGAAATAAAAGGGTGCCCTGAGACTTTTCACTCACCTTTTATATGTAAGATACTTATAATATGTTATATATAAATTTCAAATGTGAGTGGGAACTTTGGGGCACAGCTATTTTATTGGACCTCCATGTAAACATGCATGCTCAACTTAACCTAGATTGAATAAAAGGATTGTATGCTTATCTCCGTGGTGAACAAACGGTCCCCTTACACATTATGGCAGGTTTACACGTCCCGATAGTCAGGCAGATTATAAAGAATGAACATTCCTCTGAGTGCTTGCCCATCTAAAGGTGCAGCCGCTCACCCGATGAAAAATAATGTTTCTGGGCAGCAAATTGTGCTGTCTAAACAGCACTCTGCTGCCCACAAACAATGCAGCTGTTCTCATAATGTGAAGTTGATGGCTGCATATAAATGTAGCATTTCACCACCACTGAACGAGCAGCCAGTTGTTGGCTGCTCCTCTGCACATGTAAATCCACTTTTAGATTGCTGTCAGTGATCTGATATGTAGAGTTAACTCGCCGTATTATTCTCCCTATAAGATGTACTTTTTTCTCCCCAAAGTGGGTGATCGGATAATGCAGCACTCTCCATGCAGGCTCTGTACTCACAGCTTCCTGGTCTTCTCCTGAAGGGCTCTGCATGCTGTGCTGTGACCTACACACAGGGTGAGGACATCGGTGTGTCCTGTGACCTCACGCTGTGCAATGTCAGGTCACAGCACAGCGCGGGAGGAAGACCAGGAAGAGTGCTGGATCTCAGGAGCAGCAGTATTGTCCAGAACAGGAGAGGTAAGTTGATTTATTTTTCTTGTCTGCTTAACATAAGGGTTTAAACTGAGATCTAAATGGGGGTCTTTTTCGCATTGAGGGCCTGATCGGAGGTCTGATTGGAGGTCTTATTAACATTGGGGGTCTGATCCAAGGTCTGATTAAAATTCGAGGTTTGATTGGGGCTCTAAGTTGAGGCCTTATTAGAAATTGGGGGTATGATAGGTGGTCTGATCTGAGGTCTAATGAAAAATATTTTTTTCTTATTTTCCTCCTCTAAAACCTAGGTGCAACTTATAGGTAGTTGTGTCTTATTTTCATAAATGCAGGTATTTCAATAATACAAGTACAAATTAGCGAAGTTTTAAAAAATTCAATTTGCCAACTTAGCCAAGAAATTTGATTTGTTACAAATTCCATTCATCACAAATAGCTATAAATTAGATTTACTCAGGCCACTGTGCCTTAGGGTACGGCCACACGGAGCAGCTGTGCTGTGGTCGAGTTGCAGCCAATAAGCCCGCAGCTGCCTTTCATTTAATAATGAAGACCGCACTGTATACAGTAGTTGGTCTTCATTGTTTATGGCCATGCAGTACCTTTAATGCACCTTTAAACAGGGGCTGTTGCTGGATGGGGTTTAGCTCGTTAGGTGGGGGCACAATTTGCTGGCATACCCAAAGCCAATGCTCTCCTGCCCTACAGATGGGAGCTCTTCTTCTGCCATCTGCTTTTCCTCCTTTTCCACATCATCTAATATCGAAAAGAATATGTCATCAGGAACATCCAACTCCTCCTCTCTCTGCATCTTGCTGGCTTTACTAGGACATGGGGAATTTAAAGGATTATTTGGGAAAAGTAAAGCCAGCAAAAGATGAGGATGGTGATCATTACGACCCCTTAAGGCCCCCATAAGGGGTGCAGACTGGCCGGTATTGGTTGGCACACTGGGCACTGGAATAATAAATGCGTCCATTTTATTGGTATTGAGTAACATTTCTTAGTTTAAATCTAATGTAGGAATAAATAAATGTAGGAATAGATAAATAAAACTGACGCGGAATAAGTCTCCCTGCACTGTTCCTCTCACTGTTCCTCTCCCTATTGCTTGCCATGTCTCCCCCTATGCTCAGCTCACAGAACATTGGTGTAGACTGCACGGGATGAGGGTTTTATAGAGCTGTGACACAGAGGATGGCTATATGCGGATTGGCTGGCTGCACGGCATTACGGGTAATCTTGCGTTCCTGGGCTTCTTACTTTTACTTTGTAACACGTGCAGCCGCCATTTTAGGAAACACTGATTCATTACTACGAAGCGCAAGGAAATTCAAATTAATTGCAAATCAAAGTTTTCCCTAAACTTCGGACCTAATTCCGCTTCGAAAGCTTTGCTTCGCTCAACACTAGTCACAAGTTATGTCTCTAAATATACTGTAAAAAGGCATCAAATAGTGGAACCATTTTGTTTTGCATAGAGTTGAGTAGAAATGTTTATATTAGATTTGGTTATTATTAGCATTAGTTACCATTGTTATTAATGGCATTACTGATATTGAACTCTTAAAATATTTTAGATTGGAGTAGTATTCTCCTCATAAAAAAATATTGACTAGTTACATCAAAATAGCAAAAATGTTATTAGGAACATTCTACTTACTTTAGGTCAGCATAAAAAGCCAATATTAGTGGGGACTGTCATGTTGCCTTTGGCTTTTATAGGGAAGAACCGCAAGTTTCAGTACAAATAGAGATGGTTAGTTAAAAAACAGAGCTACACTTATTTCACCCACCTCTGCAAATTATTGAGCTGGCATGTGTATTTAGAGGACTCTGAAAAAGACATTACCAAATAATAAGACCCTGCAGCTACTTGAAAAAGAGGCACTAAAAGAGCTTTTGAGGGAAAATTTACAGCAATCAGTCTACTCTTGGTGAATATGTGATGTATGCCATTGACAACATTCCTATTAATTCCCACTTGTCTTTTATAGCCAGAGACCAACCTCATTTCTGTTCTTATTGTGCTCAGTAAGAGTGTACAGAATCTGTGTCTGGCATGCTTCTTTTAAACACAATATAATTGCTTGCCAGTGAAGATGCAGTATTAAGTTTTTCCTTCCTTCATTTTATAGAAAGTTTTACACGAGAATACTGTAAATGTATAGGCATGTTTTGTTACAGGAAGGAAACCTGTTGTGTATACAGTACTTTAACCCATAGAGGACCCAGAAATTTTCTGTATTTGTGTTTTACATAGCCCCCAGAAATTTTCTGTTTTTGCATTTTACATAGCCGTATGAGGTCTTGTTTTTTGCAGGACAAGTTGTACTTTCTAATGTCACCATTTAATAAAAAAATTCCAAATGAGGTGGAATTGGAAAAAAAACTGCAATTCCATCACAGTTTTATGGGTTTTGTTTTTACAGTTTTATAGCACTCCCTATTTGGTAAAATTGACCTATTATTTACCTTTGTTCTCGAGATCAGTATGATTACAGCGATACCACATTTGTATAGTTTGTATAGTGTTTTAATACTGAAAAAAAAATTAAAACTTTAATATATTTACGTCTATGGACTTGGTTGAGGGATCATTTTTTTCGGGGCGATCTGTAATTTTCAGTGTTATCATTGCTTCTTCCCATACTACTGTATGTGTATAAACACTAACAAACTTATTCCCTCAAAAAGGAAAATTTGTGGACTGTTCTTTTTCATTTTTAAAAAATCATAAAAAATCCAACAGTCTAGTGTGTAATTAAACAGGCTGGTTGCTAACACCGGCAAGCATCCATTTACCCATACCTATATACTGCATATCTGTCTCTTTAACATTAATATTGCTGTCTCAGCATTAAAGAGCTTGAAGGGGTTGGATATAGTCAGTAGGGCCCAGTGTCATCTATGACTTTTCAGGCGCATTTTCTCAGCAGCGTTGCTAGTGCTGGTGAACACTGTTCTGGTACCACTATTTGGTGAAATTTTATATACACCAATAGGTGGCTTAATAGCACTGTTTAGGACCGGATCACTGGGGCGCCATTGAGCCCCAACCTAGCACTATTTCCAGTGGACACGTCTGTAGCGCCGCGTTCTAGCACTTAGCACCACTGATTTTTTTATGTGACCCACTCTACACATGGGTACATTGTGTTCGCACTGCACCTATAGGACTTATTGCTCTAAAGCAGCTGGTGTTAGAGATTAAGTGTCATTAAGTGCCTGGGACTTCTGTCCTATTTAGTTCCTTGATCTGACGTTTGTTACCCACTCACTACTTGTGGGGCTACTTCGTCCTACACCCTACCCACATTGTCCTTGTCTGTGCTTTGCTACCTATACCCCCACCATATTGGTACAATATAGGGCTCTTTACACAGCCACTCCTCACCAGTGGGTGTCTATATACTCCCTCTGTGCCAGCCTTTGGGGTAATCTGTATGTTGGGCCTGTGATTGGGTGCCACTCCATTTTAGAAATGATTGTTTAATAGTGATGATCGAGCACCCAGGTGCTCGTACGCTCGGGTGCTCTGGTCGAGCACTCAAAAGTGCTTGAGTGCTCGGCCGAGCACCCGAGCATAATTGAAGTCTAAGGGAGTAAACCAGGCACCCCCCGCTCGGAACAGCGGGGGTGCCTGGTTTACACAAATGCCCAAAATTTTAAAAAAAATAATACAAAGACAGACACACAGAGACACTACTTACCTTCCCTGGCAGCTCTCTCCTCCCATCCAGCACGAAGACGGCACGCAGAGTGCCAAGTTTTACCACAGCGCCACCTGCTGGACGAGAGGAATTACTACCAAGAAGAGGCCTGAGGAGGTAAGCGGTTTGCGTTTGTTTGTTTGTTTTCTATTCTTCACGATTGTGAATGCTGAGGACAACTTCAGATTCGTTGGATTACGTCAGACCAGCTTTTTTATTTTTTAAATAAAATGGTCAAACAGGGGTTGGGGGAGTATTTATTTCAATAAAATATTTTATACAGTGCCTTGCAAAAGTATTCGGCCCCCTGGAACTTTTAAATTTTTGGTGAAGAATCAACAACAAGTGGGTCACAATTGTGAAGTGGAATGAAATTTATTGGATCATTTAAACTTTTTTTGTAATAATAAAACTGAAAAGTTGGGTGTGCAAAATTGTTTGGCCCATTTACTTTCAGTTCAGAAAACTCACTCCAGAAGTTCACTGAGGATCTCTGAATGATCCAATGTTGTCCTAAATGACTGATGAAGATAAATAGAATCCACCTGTGTGTAATCAAGTCTCCCTATAAATGCACCTGCTCTGTGATAGTCTCAGGGTTCTGTTTAAAGCACAGAGAGCATCATGAAGACCAAGGAACACACCAGGCAGGTCCGTGAAACTGTTGTGGAGAAGTTTAAAGCCGGATTTGGATACCAAAAGATTTCCCAAGCTTTAAACATCCCAATGAGCACTGTGCAATCGATCATATTGAAATGGAAGGAGTATCAGACCACTGCAAATCTACCAAGACCCGGCAATCCCTCTAAACTTTCATCTTAAACAAGGAGAAGACTGATCAGAGATGCAGCCAAGTGGCCCATGATCACTCTGGATGAACTGCAGAGATCTACAGCTGAGGTGGGAGAGTCTGTCCATAGGACAACAATCAGTCAAACACTTCACAAATCTGGCCTTTATGGAAGAGTGGCAAGAAGAAAGCCATTTCTCAAAGATATTCATAAAAAGTCTTGTTTACAGTTTGCCACAAGCCACCTGGGAGACACGCCAAACATGTGGTAGAAGGTGCTCTGGTCAGATGAAACCAAAATCGAACTTTTTGGAAACAATTCAAAACCATATGTTTGGCGTAAAAGCAACACAGCTCATCACCCTGAACACACCATCCCCACTGTCAAACATGGTGGTGGCAGCATCATGGTTTGGGCCTACTTTTCATCAGCAGGGACATGGAAGATGGTTAAAATTGATGGGAAGATGGATGGAGTCAAATACAGGACCATTCTGGATGAAAACCTGTTGGAGTCTGCAAAAGACCTGAGACTAGGACGGAGATTTATCTTCCAACAAGACAATGATCCCAAACATAAAGCAAAATCTACAATGGAATGGTTCAAAAATAAACGTATCCAGGTCTTAGAATGGCCAAGTCAAAGTCCAGACCTGAATCCAATTGAGAATATGTGGAATAATGCTCTCCATCCAACCTCAAAGAGCTCAAACTGTTTTGCAAGGAAGAATGGGCAAGAATTTCAGTCTCTAGATGTGCAAAACTGATAGAGACATACCCCAAGTGACTTGCAGCTGTAATCGCAGCAAAAGGTGGCGCAACAAAGTATTAATGCAAGGGGGCCGAACAATTTTACACGCCCCACTTTTCAGTTTTATTATTACAAAAAAGTTTAATGATCCAATAAATTTCGTTCCACTTCACAATTGTGACCCACTTGTTGTTGATTCTTCACCAAAAATTTAAAATGTTATATCTTTTTGTTTGAAGCCTGAAATGTGGCAAAAGGTTGAAAAGTTCCAGGGGGCCAAATACTTTTGCAAGGCACTGTAAGTGTGTGTGTGTTGTTTTTTTTTACAACACTGCAGTTTTAGTAATCATGGCTCTCTACAGACGGCCCTGATTACTAATACTGGGATTAGTGCTTGCCGGTATGGCCAGCACTAACCCCAACATCTATTACCTCGGCACCCACTGCCACCTGGGGTGTCGGGAAGAGCCGTGTACCCGCAGGACTGAACCTTCTAAATTAAGGGTCCGGTTCTGGGGCAGCGGCAGGCTGTTACTGTTAGGCTGGGAAGGGCCAATAACCATGTCCCTTCCCACCCTGGTAGTGCCAGGCTGCCGCTGCTGGTTGTATCTGGCTGGAGAAGGAAAAAAGGGGGGACCCCACGCCATTTTTTTTAAAAAGAATAATTAAATAATTTTAAAATATGGCGTGGGGTCCCCCCTTTTTTCCTTCTCCAGCCAGATACAACCAGCAGCAGCAGCCTGGCACTACCAGGGTGGGAAGGGACACGGCTATTGGCCCTTCCCAGCCTAACAGTAACAGCCTGCCGCTGCCCCAGAATCGGACCCTCAATTTAGAAGGTTCGGTCCTGCGGTTACCCGGCTCTTCCCGACACCCCTGGTGGCGAAGGCTGCCGAGGTAAAAGATGTTGGGGTTAGTGCTGGCCATACCGGCAAGCACTAAGCCCAGTATTAGTAATCAGGGCCGTCTGTAGATAGCCATGATTACTAAAACTGCAGTGTTGTAATAAAAAAAACACACACTTATAAAATATTTTATTGAAATAAATACTCCCCCAGACCCCTGTTTGACCATTTTATTTGAAAAATAAAAAAGCTGGTCCGACGTAATCCAACGAATCCGAAGTAGTCCTCTGCATTCACGATCCTGAAAAATAGAAAACAAACAAACAAACACAAACCACTTACCTCCTCCTCAGGCTTCTTCTCCTCAGCAGCGGATTCTCTTCATTACATTGCGCCCTCTGCTGGTGAATGAAAAAAATTACACCTTGAATTCTTCAATGAAAAAAAAAAAACGTGATAGGTGACGGATCCGTCATGAACGCCATTGAAAGTCAATGGAGGACGGATCCGTTTACTATTGTGTCACACCAAACGGATCCGTCCTCCATTGACTTTCAATGGAGTTCATGACAGATCCGTCATGACCCCAATGCAAGTCAATGGGGACGGATCCGTTTACTATTGTGTCAAACTAAACGGATCCGTCCCCATTGACTTGCATTCGGGTCATGACGGATCCATCTTGGTGCGGGGAGGGAACTCGAGCACTGCGCGGTTCGGCCGAGCATGCTCGCTCAACACTATTGTTTAATCAAGATTTATTGCATTTGGACACATTTGAGGGAGCATTGAGGGAGTCAAGCTATTTACTTGACTGCGCACTCCTGGTTCTAAAGAACAATCCTCCTTTAACCTCTTATCAGTTTCAACTTAGTCTGATACTGTGGGGGTCAGTCCTAAGGCTTAGAACACACTGGCTTTTATTTATAACAGCGTCATGACAGCTATCCTTGATCCATTTTGAAATAGATACCAGCGAAACATGACAGACTCCATATACTTTAATGGGGTCCATCATGCTTTCATTTATATTATATTCTTGCTGTCTATATTTATATTATAGACAGCAAGAATAGTGTTGCAGACTGAAAGGCCATACAATAGATCCAATGAACACTAATGTAAAGAGCCTTATTTTCACTGTAAGAAGATTACATGAACAATTAAACTTGGTTATGGCAATGTGATGTAATATATTTTCTTTTATAAGTACTTGAACAACTTGCAACAGTTAAAGGCATTTACCTTAAATCTTATTTTTCAGTCATCAGTCTGAAAACTGGCATATAAAATGTATAAGACAAAGTGTTGTCTTGACTTCAACCCATAACAGATGCTGTAGGAGAACCTGCAATGAGAGTTTCATGCAAGAAAGTTTAATGATATGTATGAGCTGTTCGTTGAAGTAATTGTTGATAGGTAGAGGACCTGCCTGAACTCAGACCACTGTGGAGCTGGGTAGGTGGGCACAGATGTATTTTGATCAAAATGTATTGGCTAAGAGTCTCAGATTTTGTCTATAGAGTGAGGGCTTAGTCCATATATTGTTTGCATCTATTGTTTTAGTGCATTTTTTTCCGTGAATTTTTAAATTTAGCCTTGTACATCCGCACATTTTACTATCACATGGTGCAGGATGTTTGTATCTGTTTTCCGTAAATATATTTTTGATGTGCCTGGAAGGAGTGGCACCTTCTGGTGTGAATGCGCTCCTGTTACCAGGGGAGTAGCATTCATGTGCACTTTTGCCCCACCTATCTAAGAGGCGACCTTGATTAAGGTGGTACATGTAGGTGTGTGTGCTCCTCCTCTCATTGGTTGCTGATGCACATAGAGGTAACTAGGAGCAGCACACTATATGTGCAGGGTCTGCGCACCTAAACATAGATGCACAACCGCATAGGAAGGTTTAGTGTAGGACCTGCCTGAACTGAGACCACCGTGGCGCTGGGTAGGTGGGCACAGATGTATTTTGATCAAAATGTATTGGCTAAGAGTCTCAGATTTTATCTATAGAGTGAGGGCTTAGTCCATATATTGTTTGCATCTATTGATTTAATGCATTTTTTCCGTGAATTTTTACATTTAGCCTTGTACATCCGCACATTTTACTATCACATGGTGCAGGATGTTTGTATCTGTTTTCCGTAAATATGATAGGTAGAGGAACCAGTTATTTAAGGGGTATTCCAGTGCAATAATTTTAAATAAATTTAAATACAATACCGTAAGTCTGAAAAGGGTAAAAATAACAGTGAGCACTCATCTTACTGATCCCCCACCACTGCTGTTCGGCTCTGGTCCCTACTCCTCCACTCACTCTTCTCAGCCTTGCATCCCGGGAAAAGCTAGACCTGCCTGCTCAGCCAATCACTGGCCAGAGCTAGACTCACCTCAACCACTGATGGCTGAGTGAGCATTTGAGCCCAGACAAGAGTGGAGAAGAGCAGAGACCGAAACAATGGGCAAATAGCATCGTTGGGGGATGAGTAAGATGAGAACTCACTGTTTTCAATAATTTGTTCACTCCACTCCATTTTTATCTCAAATTATTACACCATAATACCGCTTTAGTACAAATGAAGCTATTGCTATGTCCCTGTCCCATAGGTGGAATGGCTGTTAAGTAACTATGGTCCTTAAATATAAGTGCGGTTATTAGAGATGGTGCTCGTTCGAGTATTAGGGTACTCGTAAGTAGAGATGAGCGAGTAGTGTTCGATCGAGCTGGTATTCGATCGAATACTACGATATTCGGCGTGCTCGATTTCTTTCGAGTATAACGGCGATGGCGCACTTAGAATTCGTTTCCCCTCCCACCTTCCCTGGCGCTCTTTTTCCACCAATCACCATGCAGGGGGGGTATGACAGGCACGCTGAGCACGCTGGCAGCGCGAAAACGGCGTCTACATGCATTGGCTGGAAAAACCATGTGACCTCGAATATTAAAAACTCAGCTCTTCCTGCTCGTTCGCATATGCTGCGTGAACTTAGTCAGGGACAGAGGCTGGAGAAGGGAGAGACAGGTTTTAGCTGTTGGACAGGCAGGAGCGTGATTAAAAGCCCTTATCAGGGCTACTATAGTGCAGTACAGTGATAGCTTTACTACAAGATACACTTTACAGAGAACGGCTGCCGTATTCAGGGATAGCTGCTGGAGTAGGGACAGAGAGAGGCATTAGTGGTGTATTAGGTGCTCTGCTACATACCAAACTATATTTTGGCACTACTGCTGTGTACCTTGAAATATACAATATATAGGCCTTTCAATTGGCAACTGTACTGTGCGTTCTCTTGCAAAGTAATTTCTCATACCTGGTGTTCATACACACCGTCTGATCACTTAGTACACGGCTGTGTACCTTGAAATATACAATATATAGGCCTTACAATTGCCAACTGTACTGTGCGTTCTCTTGCAAAGTAATTTCTCATACCTGGTGTTCATACACACCGTCTGATCACTTAGTACACGGCTGTGTACCTTGAAATATACAATATATAGGCCTTATAATTGGCAACTGTACTGTGCGTTCTCTTGCAAAGTAATTTCTCATACCTGGTGTTCATACACACCGTCTGATCACTTAGTACAACGGCTGTGTACCTTGAAATATACAATATATTAGGCCCTTACAATTGCCAACTGTACTGTGCGTTCTCTGCAAAGTATTTCTCATACCTGGTGTTCATACACACCGTCTGATCACTTAGTACACGGCTGTGTACCTTGAAATATACAATATATAGGCCTTATAATTGCCAACTGTACTGTGCGTTCCTCTTGCAAGTAATTTCTCAAACCTGGTGTTCATACACACCGTCTGATCACTTAGTACACCGGCTGTGTACCCTTGAAATATACAATATATAGGCCTTATAATTGCCAACTGTACTGTGCGTTCTCTTGCAAAGTAATTTCTCATACCTGGTGTTCATACACAACCGTCTGATCACTTAGTACACGGCTGTGTACCTTGAAATATACAATATATAGGCCTTATAATTGGCAACTGTACTGTGCGTTCTCTTGCAAAGTAATTTCTCAAACCTGGTGTTCATACACACCGTCTGATCACTTAAGTACACGGCTGTGTACCTTGAAATATACAATATATAGGCCTTATAATTGGCAACTGTACTGTGCGTTCTCTTGCAAAGTAATTTCTCAAACCTGGTGTTCATACACACCGTCTGATCACTTAGTACACGGCTGTGTACCTTGAAATATACAATATATAGGCCTTATAATTGGCAACTGTACTGTGCGTTCTCTTGCAAAGTAATTTCTCATACCTGGTGTTCATACACACCGTCTGATCACTTAGTACACGGCTGTGTACCTTGAAATATACAATATATAGGCCTTATAATTGGCAACTGTACTGTGCGTTCTCTTGCAAAGTAATTTCTCATACCTGGTGTTCATACACACCGTCTGATCACTTAGTACACGGCTGTGTACCTTGAAAATATACAATATATAGGCCTTATAATTGGCAACTGTACTGTGCGTTCTCTTGCAAAGTAATTTCTCATACCTGGTGTTCATACACACCGTCTGATCACTTAGTACACGGCTGTGTACCTTGAAATATACAATATATAGGCCTTATAATTGGCAACTGTACTGTGCGTTCTCTTGCAAAGTAATTTTCTCATACCTGGTGTTCATACACACCGTCTGATCACTTAGTACACGGCTGTGTACCTTGAAATATACAATATATAGGCCTTATAATTGGCAACTGTACTGTGCGTTCTCTTGCAAAGTAATTTCTCATACCTGGTGTTCATACACACCGTCTGATCACACTTAGTACACGGCTGTGTACCTTGAAATATACAATATATAGGCCTTATAATTGGCAACTGTACTGTGCGTTCTCTTGCAAAGTAATTTCTCATACCTGGTGTTCATACACACCGTCTGATCACTTAGTACACGGCTGTGTACCTTGAAATATACAATATATAGGCCTTATAATTGGCAACTGTACTGTGCGTTCTCTTGCAAAGTAATTTTCTCATACCTGGTGTTCATACACACCGTCTGATCACTAGTACACAGGCTGTGTACCTTGAAATATACAATATATAGGCCTTATAATTGGCAACTGTACTGTGCGTTCTCTTGCAAAGTAATTTCTCAAACCTGGTGTTCATACACACCGTCTGATCACTTAGTACACGGCTGTGTACCTTGAAATATACAATATATAGGCCTTATAATTGGCAACTGTACTGTGCGTTCTCTTGCAAAGTAATTTCTCATACCTGGTGTTCATACACACCGTCTGATCACTTAGTACACGGCTGTGTACCTTGAAATATACAATATATAGGCCTTATAATTGGCAACTGTACTGTGCGTTCTCTTGCAAAGTAATTTCTCAAACCTGGTGTTCATACACACCGTCTGATCACTTAGTACACGGCTGTGTACCTTGAAATATACAATATATAGGCCTTATAATTGGCAACTGTACTGTGCGTTCTCTTGCAAAGTAATTTCTCATACCTGGTGTTCATACACACCGTCTGATCACTTAGTACACGGCTGTGTACCTTGAAATATACAATATATAGGCCTTACAATTGCCAACTGTACTGTGCGTTCTCTTGCAAAGTAATTTCTCATACCTGGTGTTCATACACACCGTCTGATCACTTAGTACACGGCTGTGTACCTTGAAATATACAATATATAGGCCTTTCAATTGGCAACTGTACTGTGCGTTCTCTTGAAAAATAATTTCTCAAACCTGGTGTTCATACACACCGTTTGATCACTTAGTACACGGCTGTGTACCTTGAAATATACAATATATAGGCCTTATAATTGCCAACTGTACTGTGCGTTCTCTTGCAAAGTAATTTCACAAACCTGGTGTTCATACACATCCGTCTGATCACTTAGTACACGGCTGTGTACCTTGAAAATATACAATATATAGGCCTTATAATTGCCAAACTGTTACTGTGCGTTCTCTTGCAAAGTAATTTCTCATACCTGGTGTTCATACACACCGTCTGATCACTTAGTACACGGCTGTGTACCTTGAAATATACAATATATAGGCCTTATAATTGGCAACTGTTACTGTGCGTTTCTCTTGCAAAGTAATTTCTCAAACCTGGTGTTCATACACACCGTCTGATCACTTAGTACACCGGCTGTTGTACCTTGAAATATACAATATATAGGCCTTATAATTGGCAACTGTACTGTGCGTTTCTCTTGCAAAGTAATTTTACGGCTGTGAAGGCAAAATATTGTAACAAAAAAAAATAAAATGCGGCGGGGGCTAGCGGAATAGGACGTGGACAAGGACGGTGGGCGCGGAAATGCTGTTGGGGCCTTGTTGAAGCCAGTGGGGATACAATGCGTGCTGGTGGAGGGTCAGCCAGGATCCCGCTCATGCCAGAATCCCTGCCTTTATGGGACAGTTAAGCAGGGGGCGGGTTACACCGCTGTTGAGGCCTGAGCAGGTTGAACAGGTGGTGCAATGGATAGCCGATAGCGCTTCCACACAGTTGTCCACCAGCCAGTCATCCACACAGTCTCACTCTGACCCTCCTTCCTCCACACCTGGCCAACAGAGTCATCCCACCATTGACCCTCCCAGGAGCTCTTTTCGGTCCTTTTTCAGATGTGCCGGAAGAATCCCAGGAGCTAGCAGAGGAATTTTGTTTGTAGTGATGCCCAAACACTTGAGTTTTCGCCATCTCCTGCTGATGTGGACCCTGAGCCAGCATCTGTTATCATGAGCGATGATGATGATGAGATGCAGTTGCCATCAAGGGAGGCTGTTGGAATGTCCAGTGGGCAGCAGGAGGAGCAGAGTGAGGAAGTGGAAGAGGAGGTGGTGGATGACGAAATGACCGGCCCCACTTGGCCAGGGGTGATGTCCAGCCAGGAAAGTAGTGGAGAGGTGGTGGTCTGCGCAGCACCGAAAAAGGCAGCAAGAGGTAGAGGGATGTCCAGAGGCAGAGGGATGTCCAGAGGCAGAGGACAGTCCAGACAGAGAAGTGAGGCCACAGCCAGCAGGGCCGAAGCTGTTCCCGGCAGCGGGCAGTCGCGCGACGCTCCCCCATCGAGGCCTCGTACTTCTGTGGTGTGGAGATTTTTTAATGTTTGTGCGGATGACAAACTGAGCGCGGTTTGCACACTCTGCCACTCAAAACTGAGTAGGGGCTCTGAGAAGAGCAATCTGACCACCTCAGGCATGCGGCGTCACTTGGAAGTCAAGCACTGGGCTGAGTGGGAGAGAGCAAACGCAATACAACCTGCGCCCGGTCTTGCTGCCACTGCCTCTTCCCCTGTGTTGTGTGCTGCCACTGCGGTCCAGACCTCCAGCCAGGACACCTCCACATCTGCCTCTACCTCGGCTACTTTGGGGCCTTCTCCTTCAGCCTCCCCTTCCCCCGCCTCTTCGCCTGCACCTTCACACTCCTCGTCCCAACAACTGTCCATCTCGCAGGCGTTCGACCGGCAGGCGGAAGTACGCCTCGAGTCACCCCCAAGCCCAAGCCTTAAACTGCCACATCTCCAAACTGCTGGCCCTGGAGATGTTGCCGTTTAGGCTTGTGGAGACGCAGGCCTTCCGCGACCTGATGGCGGCTGCCGCACCTCGCTATTCCGTCCCCAGCCGCCACTACTTTTCCCGGAGTGCCGTCCCCGCCCTGCACCAGCACGTGTCGCGTAACATCAAGGCGGGCCCTGAGGTACGCAGTCAGCGCAAAGGTCCACTTGACCACCGACTCGTGGACAAGCGCTTGCGGCCAGGGACGATACATCTCTTTGACGGCACACTGGGTGAATGTAGTGGAAGCGGGGACGGGGTCGCAAACAGAGACGGCCTACCTACCACCCCCGCCCAAGATTGCCAGCATGGGTTCTGATAAACCCCCCTCCTCCTCCTCCTCCTCCTCTGCCTTAACATCGCCCTCAGCCGCTAGCTGGAAGCGTTGCAGCACTGGCGCGGGGAGACGTCAGCAGGCGGTGCTTAAGCTCATCAGCTTGGGCGACAGGAAGCACAGCGCCCCAGAGGTGAGGGACGCCATATTGCAGCAGACGGAGATGTGGCTGTCGCCGCTGCAGCTAGGACCAGGCATGGTCGTGTGCGATAACGGCCGTAACCTGGTGGCGGCTCTGGAGCTTGCCGAACTCAATCACGTACCATGCCTGGCCCACGTTTTTAATCTGGTAGTCCAAAAATTTCTAAAGACTTACCCCAACCTGGCAGAGCTACTGGTGAAAGTGCGGCGCTTGTGCGCTCACTTTCGGAAGTCAACTGTAGCTGCTGCTAGCTTAAAAAAACTCCAGCAACGCCTCCATTTGCCTGAACATCGGCTGTTGTGCGACCTGCCGACTCGCTGGAATTCCACCTATTCCATGTTGGCCAGGGTGTGTGAGCAGCAGAGAGCATTGATGGAGTACCAGATTATGAAATCCATGCGTGCCTCCAACTCAGCTCCCTCAGTTTGCCAACCACGAGTGGCCATGGATGGCAGACATATGCGATGTACTGCGTATCTTTGAGGAGTCCACCAAGAAGGTCAGCAGCGAGGACGCTATAGTGAGCGTAACCATTCCGCTCCTATGCGTCCTTAAAGAATCCCTCATCGCAATAAGGGAGAACGCATTGCACGCAGAGGAGACGGGGGTAGGAGGAGACGCAACGGAGCTACACAGTCAGACCACACTTTTGTCTGCTTCACGGTGGCAGTTGCAGGAGGATGAGGATGAGGAGGAGGAGGACGACGTGGAGGTGGCTGTGGAAGAGGAGGAGGATGCTGGCGGCGAGGGTAGCAGTCAGGCTGTGTGCGTCCCATTGGTTCAGCGCGGATGGGGCGGAGAGGAGGCGGAAGAGGAAGAGGAGGAAATGGCAAGTGATCCTTCTGGAGGGGGCAGTGAGGTCATGCCTATTCAGAATCTGGCACACATGGCTGACTTCATGCTGGGCTGCTTTTCCCGGGACACACGTGTTGTCCGGATAGTGGAGAACAAACTGTACTGGGTCTTCGCACTCCTGGACCCCCGGTATAAAGATAATGTCTCCTCTTTTATTCCGGTAGAGGAGAGGACAAATCGATTGCTGGAATACCAGAGGGAACTCGTGCAGAACATGATGGAGATTTTCCCACCCACCATCGCTGGCGGCAGAGAGGAGAGGGTCTCCCAGAGTCCCACAACATCTATAAGGCCCATAGCCACCAGGGGAACACTCTCCAAGGTGTGGGACACGTTCATGGCACCCCTCGTGCAACTTCCATCACTGCGGGGCCCGCTATCAGCAGGAGGGACAAGTATCGGCAGATGTTGCGGGAGTACCTGGCAGACCGTAACCCTGTCCTCCCCGATCCCTCGGCGTCCTACACTTACTGGGTCTCCAAGTTGGACACGTGGCTGGAACTGTCCCTGTACGCCTTGGAGGTGCTTGCCTGCCCTGCCGCCAGCGTGCTATCAGAAAGGGTGTTCAGCGCAGCCGGGGGCATTATAACCGATAAGCGCAGCCGCCTGTCAACCGACAGTGCCGACAGGCTGACGCTAATCAAAATGAACAGCAAGTGGATTGACCCTGGACTTTGCTTCTCCAACAGTGGAAAGCAGCCAAAAGTGAAGTGCCATCTGTATGAAGTGCCATTTCCTCCTCCACCTCCTCCTCCTCCTCCTTAACCGCCGTAGAATTGCTCCGTAAATAAGAAAAATGTATATATTTATGGGCTCACCTCTTGGGCCTCCACAAAATGTTTAAGAGGTGTCACCTCTTGGGCCTCCACATAATTTTTAAGAGGTCTCACCTCTTGGGCCTCCACAAAATGTTTAATAGGTCTCACCTCTTGGGCTCCACAAAATGTTTAAGAGGTCTCACCTCTTGGCCTCACAAAATGTTTAACAGGTCTCACCTCTTGGCCTCCCAAAATGTTTAACAGTCTCACCTCTTGGGGCCTCCACAAAATGTTTAACAGGTGTCACCTTCTTGGGCCTCCACAAAATGTTTAACAGGTCTCACCTCTTGGCCTCCACAAAATGTTTAACAGGTCTCACCTCTTGGCCTCCACAAAATGTTTAACAAGGTGTCACCTCTTGGCCTCCACAAAATGTTTAACAGGCCTCACCTCTTGGGCCTCACATAATTTTTAACAGGTCTCACCTCTTGGGCTGCCACAAAATGTTTAAGAGGTCTCACCTCTTGGGCTCCACATAATTTTTAAGAGGTCTCACCCTCTTGGGCGCTGCACAAAATGTTTAAGAGGTCTCACCTCTTGGGCCTCCACATAATTTTTAACAGGTCTCAACCTCTTGGGCCTCCACATAATTTTTAAACACGTCTCACCTCTTGGCCTCCCACATAATTTTTAAGAGGTCTCACCTCTTGGGCCTCCACAAAATTTTTAAGAGGTCTCACCTCTTGGGCCTCCACATAATTTTTAACAGGTCTCACCTCTTGGGCCTCCACATAATTTTTAAAAAGGGTCTCACCTCTTGGGCCTCCACAAATTGTTTAACAGGTCTCACCTCTTGGGCCTCCACAAAATTTTTAAGAGGTCTCACCTCTTGGCCTCCACAAAATGTTTAACAGGTCTCACCTTTGGGCCTCCCACAAATTTTAACAGGTCTCACCTCTTGGGCCTCCACATAATTTTTAACAGGTCTCACCTCTTGGGCCTCCAATAAATTTTAACAGGTCTCACCTCTTGGGCCTCCACATAATTTTTTAACACGTCTCACCTCTTGGGCCTCCACATAATTTTTAACACGTCTCACCTCTTGGGCCTCCCAATAATTTTTAACACGTCTCACCTCTTGGGCCTCCACATAATTTTTAAACGTCTCACCTCTTGGGCCTCCACAAAATGTTTAACAGGTCTCACCTCTTGGGCCTCCACAAAAATGTTTAACAGGTCTCACCTCTTGGGCCTCCACATAATTTTTAACAGGTCTCACCTCTTGGGCCTCACATAATTTTTAAACACGTCTCACCTCTTGGGCCTCCACATAATTTTTTAATACGTCTCACCTCTTGGGCCTCCACAAAAATGTTTAAGAGGTCTCACCTCTTGGGCCTCCACAAATTTTTAAGAAACCCTCTTGGGCTCCACAAAATTTTAAGAGGTCTCACCTCTTGGGCCTCCACAAAATGTTTAACAGGTCTCACCTCTTGGGCCTCCACAAAATTTTAAAGGTCTCACTCTTGGGGCTCCACAAAATGTTTTAACAGGTCTCACCTCTTGGGCCTCCAACAAAATTTTCAAAAAAAGGTCTCTCACCTCTTGGGCTCCACAAAATTTTATCAAGGTCTCACCTCTTTGGGCCTCCACAAAATTTTTTTAACAGGTCTCACCTCTTGGG